>CABHPR010139578.1:17278-31234 GCA_902168415.1 Peromyscus melanophrys
ACGCAAGTGCACTCGCTGAAGCCTCACACTAATCCTAGAATGTAGCTTGAGTTTTCCTGCCTGACCCACGGTCAGGATAAATCTCTTTCACCTGCCAGTCCCACAGCCGCTCAGATTCAACCAAGTAAATACAGAGACTTATATTGCTTACAAACTGTATGGCCGTGGCAGGCTTCTTGTTAACTGTTCTTATATCTTAAATTAATCCATTTCTATAAATCTATACCTTGCCACATGGCTCGTGGCTTACCGGCATCTTTACATGCTGCTTGTCCTGGCGGCGGCAGGCAGTGACTCCTTCTGCCTTCCTGTTCTTTTAATTCTCTCTGTTAGTCCCGCCTATACTTCCTGCCTAGCCACTGGCCAATCAGTGTTTTATTAGCAACACATTTTCCATACAGAACATCCCACAGCACTAGAAGGAATCTTATCCCTTTTGAAGTAAATGCAGTTATTTCCACTTTGCATAAGGAAGGAACAGCCTTGGACATCAGCACTTTGTTAATGTATCATGGGCACCATACATGCTGGCACCCGCAGTGTATGGCGCATGCTTCCTGCACATATGCTTATGTATTGAGTGGGACAGGTTTCCATAACTGCTGATTAGAATGTGTGTATTCTTAGAGTGCCATTCTAATGATCCTCCCTCCCTTTTGTCTGGTAGACACCCGAGAAGTTTCCATTTTCCTACTCTCTGTCTCAGGAGTGAACTGGGAGGGGTGCAGGAGAGCGGAGGACCCTGCAGCTTGGTCCAGCTTCCTTCCAAGCTGCTTCCATTTGATGTAGGGCCACAGGGTGTTACAGAGGCCATGCGTTACTTCCTTAAGCCTGGGTCTTTCAGGACTGAGGGAGCTATCCTGTGACTCTGTGACTTAGTCATTCCTTGCCCTTAGGAGTCTCCCTCAGAACCAGCCTACAGTGGATACCTGCAAACATCACTTTGCTCTCTGCATCTGTACCTGGCTCAGCCTTCCCTTCATGCTCATGGCCAGGGATGCTCTGTGGGCAGCTTGAGCTGTGGGGGTTCTCTGTGCAAAGTGGGTTGCTGCTCAGCTTTCCTAGTCATTTAGGAAATGATCATAAATGATCATAAATCCTCATTTAGGATTCAATATAGACCAGATCTTTTCCATCATATCCGATTGCTTATTGGTTTCCAGAATACTCTCATACTCATTCATTCATATTCTTTCTCTTTCTCTCCCTCCCCTTCTTTGCCCTTTCCTTGACTAGTTAGTGGGGTTTTAAGAGGGAAGCCTGCCTCTGTGAATCAGAAATCTACATAGTAGATTCAATGCTCCCCTGCAGCCCATATTTCGGATGGGGACACGGACACTTGCAGAAGTTGACATGAATTACTAATAAAAGGACACAACTGGGATGTGTGCCTCACAGCTGGGTTCTCTGCACACCTCCCTCCCCGAAAAACCTGAAGCTGAAACTGCTTCTTCACTAAGAGAGAATTTCACAAATCGTCGGATAGGCGAGGGTCCGCCACAGGGTCTTGAAAGTTCTATTTGGTTCCAAGAGTATAATAGCATTGCCTTGCGCAAATTGGAAACTGCTGGATTGAACTGAGGTGTTTCAGAAGAACTTCCTGCTAATTTACTTCGAGAACAGCTACAAATGTCATTTTCAGAGTGGGCTCCTTTGGTCTTCGAATATGGAACAGGGAATACACACACAGCAAAAGGATTCTCTTAACTCAGGCATTTCCATACACGGGACTAAGGGAAGGCCCATTTTAGTCAAATTCATACTTTGTATGCTGCTTCCTGCTAGAATGTGGAGCTAATGTGTCTCCAAAGCCCACTTCCTGTTCATTGAGTTCAAAGCCATATAATGTGACAAACCAGTTTTCTGTTAGGGGAGGAAATGGTCCTCCTCGAATTCAGAACCCTTTTGCTTTTGTTTAAATAAAGCCCGTGTTGGAAACTTAACCCCCTGTGTGGGGTTGGGAGGGAGGGCCTGATTTTTCATGGAAGGATCATGTCACCTTTGGATCAGACTATTTACCATGAATTGGGCCTTCAGAAAGGCAAGTTGGGCCCTTTGGTCCAATCCTTCAACATTGGATTCCCCAGCATCCAAAATAACAAAAAATATAATCTATAACCGAGGAAGGCCTTGAAATCCTGATCCCCCTGCCTCTACCTGGGGAGTCGTGGGATTATAGATGTGTCCTACCACACCCAGCTAGATTTTCTTTATACAGACCAGCCCTATAGTGTCCTGTTATGGCCACACAAAATGGACTACCATTCCTACGCTAACACTTCCAGAAAGTTCTGATGTAAGTCTTCACTCCTGCCTTGATCTCAACTGGACGTCCTTTAAAGTGTTTTGTGATGTATCTAGATCCATTCATGTTGTAGCCACAGTTCACTGTAAGATTTCCTTGGCATCAGAAATCTCACAACTTGTAAGTCATAGAAACTAAATATCATTTCATTCTTTGTTGCATTGGGAGATTAAAGGGAGGGGCGGGGAGAGCATTGTTCTTGAAGGCTTTGACTGACCCATTTATCTCTACTTTGAAATCTCGCCCGCAGCTTCTGCAAATGAATGTTCATTGCATCTTTCTGGCATCTCCAGACTTTAGATCTGCTCTAGAGTTTGTATGTCATTTCCAGAATCACTCTGATTCTGCAAAAGGCCTGCGGATGTGTTGGAATGATGGAGGCAAGCAGAAGAAAGGCATTTCTAACTCCAGAATGAGGGCCTGCGGGGAGGGGGTCCTTCCTTGACATAAGCATCTCTGCCCAGCTGGCTGTTGCCTTTGCTCTTGGCCCCCACCCATTCAATAGCCCCAAAGCCACCGTGGGCTTGCAAGCAGAGAGCATGTTTTTCCTTAGGCAAGCCACAAGCCTAAGCCTGCTGTGGGAATTGCTGTTCAAAATGAAGATGCCTCTTTCCATGGCGTTCTTTGTCTTTCTGAATGATTCCTGTTTGCATGGTTCTGGGTCCCGTTGTCTAGATGGTTCTTTTTACTGCATCGAGGTCAGGATTTGAGGTTGGCAAAGGCACCCATTCCTCTGGAGAACCTATAAAATAGCCCTCAGGATTCCCTTCACAATCTAGCCCTGGATACCTGCCCGTCCCTGACGCTATAAACTAGTGAGGCAAGTTCGTTATCTTTGTTTATCGTGACAGGATTTGTCTTCCTCCCCAACTCCCCTTCCAAAGCTGCCCACACCTCTCTATCTGCCATCCTGTATTCAATCTTATCTGAGAAGATGCTTAACCTAAAGAAGAAAGGGAATTTCCAAACCTACAGACTACATATAACGCTGATATAAATAATCACCTCATAAAAGACAGTCATTTGGGAGATGGCTCTAAATGGCTTTTTTTATAATTTACATACTGAATTAGATATACATATGCCCTTTGCAACTCTGTGTGCAGTTCTTAGCATGAGCTTATCGATTTTAATATGAGGCTCCCCCCCCCGAACCTCAAGGGAAAATAATATTCCAAGGGGGAGCATATTATTTGATATAGTTAGTACATTTTAAATGTATCCCTTGAATTTGGTGGGGGCTGTAAATGTTCACATGCACGTGTATACATGTAGGTGCAGGCAGGCGTACACAGCCGTGCATGTTTGCAGAGGCCGGAGGTTGACACTGGCTGTCTTCCTCAACAGAGCTCTGCCTTTGTTTTTGTTTTTTTTAATGGAGCTATTTTTATTTTTATTTATGTGTTTGCTGAGTGGTTTCTAGAGCCCATTCAACTTATTTTTTGAGACACCATCTCTCAAAAAGCTCCAGAGACCTGCCTCTCTCCACACACCTCCTCCCCAACCCTCCTTCCCAGTCCCTCCTACCCCTTCATGCTGGAGTTAAGACTCCGGGCCACCGTTCTGCTCTTTCCTTGGGTTCTGAGGATCTAAACACACATGCTCAGGCTTTCGTGGGAGGCACTCTATTGACTGAGCCGTCTCCCCAGGACCCCTTCCCCCCAACATTATAACAAAGATTTTCAAACACCCAGGTCTCCTGTTCCAATCTACTATGTACTTTTTAGCTTTTCTGGCCTGCCAGACACCACGACCTTTGGGATGATCTTCTCTGAATCGCTTCCTGGAATCAGATGGGAAACATGACCTACAGACATTTGGGCTGACTGACACTTCCACACAGAATCAGGCGTGTGGCACACAGAACACTGGGTGGGCTGAAGGAAGTACACTCAGGTGGCACATAGCATTTCAGTCACTGTGGGCTCCATGTGCAGCGGCGAGCCCCCAGAAGACTAACTTGGAGACATTGTAGTTCAACAAAGCCTGTGCCGCGAGACGGAAACATCCAGCGTATGCAGTCCTGTACAGTACATGGTACATGACAACAAAGGACTGTGCTGCTCATTGGTGCATTTTCTATACTAAACTTCCTATCCTCATTTAGAGTCAGCTTCTTATCTTAAAAGGTGAATGCAAAATGTTGTGCCTTGAGCTGGTCTCTTGACAGTCCAGAGCACCCCAACCCCACCCCTAGATTGGCCTCGATCATCCATGCCTCACTGTATACTCTTTGGTATTTCCATAATGGCAAAATTGCCTTAAACCTGAACGTGTCCCCAACTGTCACTGACACAAGTCTTAGTTTCAGCAACAGGTTTGGATTTCTGGTCTCCCGTTTATCTGTGGCCACCTGCATCATACAAAAAGCTCTGGGCCATGAACCAGGAGACTTGGACTCTCAATCTAGCCTTGCCTCTGGCTACCCTGGGGGGTGACCTTGACCAGGCTTTTCCCAGGTAAAATGGGAGTGGAAACAGCCCCAGGGGTCCTTTCCAGTTTGAAGTCTCCCTGGTGCCTCCGAGGGGGAACTTGCCAGCCTGTGGCACTCCGGTTATCTGAAGGGTGGAGTTTTCATCCTGTGAGCCATTTCTCTCTTTCTCACATGACGTCTGAATTGCTGCTTCTCCAGCCTGCCTGAGATAACTCCTTGGAGGCCTGGCCTCTCCCGTCAGCTCTATGCTCTGCTTTCTAGATGCCAGAATCAGAAGAATCCCAGGACGTAGGCAGCTCTGAGGAATCCCAGGGGAGCTTGGAAAGTCCCAAACAAGGCAACAGCAAAATGAAGCTTAAGAGTCGTCTCTCAGGTAAGTGGCAACCCTGGCTGTGGAGAATGGCGTAAGCTTGCAGCCTCGGGAATGGGGAAGTGCGACCCCATTAAAAGGGTGAACACTTTGGGGAGAGAGTGGTACCTTGCTCAGGCTGACCTTCAGCTTATCATGTCCCAGACTGGCCTGAACTCGAAATCCTCCGGCCTCATCCTCCTAAGTGGAGAGTTAACAGGCTGGCACCTAGGGAGATGAGTCCTTTATCTCCTTAAACTCTCAGAACTGTTTTCCTCCAGTGGGGCACGCCCAGGCAGAGCAGCTCCATTAAGCCTAGCTGCCCACAGGACTATTTTCTTTTGAACCTTTACAAAGTGTGTGTGTGTGTCTGTCTGTTGAACCTTCAATCTCCTGAGTATTTATCATTTATCTTAATGAGGTTTCAGGTGACCCTTTCAATGTCCACTCTCAAGTGGCCCATATTCTCAACATGCAAACTCCCAAAAAACTCTGAGCCCGCTAGAACAAGTGGTAAAGGATTTCATCTCACATCAAATTTATATCTCAGCTAAGCAGGAGAAATGGTGGAAGAGGTTGTAACTTCCAGAACTGATAGATACCATATTTCACGTATTCCACTGGATACCTCCCTAGATGGCCTGGCCTGTGCTCTGGGGGAGACAGCAGAAGACACATGCAGACGCACTTTTGCCTTGTTGGATACTTTTTTTCTACCAAAAATAAAAATTCATGGCTGTGCTATATGCAGATACCTTCTGGGAACTAGGGAGATGGCTCAGGGGGTCAAGTACTTGTTAACTAAGCTGGGAGATCTGAGTTCAGATCCTCAATACCCACATAAAAGCCGGGTTTGGCACACTTCTGTAATCCCAGCACTGGGACAAGGGTGTGGCAGAGATAGGTGAATCCCCGAGGACTCACTGGCTGGCCATTCCAGCTGAAAGAGCAAGCTGCCGGTTTAGTGAGGGACCTTGGCTCAAACACAAAATTGAAGAGCAAAAAGGAAGATGCCCGCCATCAACCTCAGGCCTTCACAAGCATATGCAGGTGCAAGTACAGCCGCGCACCCCCACGAATACACCGCACACAAAAATAAATGTGTAGACAGCAAACACCTGACCGGTTCCATATGCACATGTGTGTACTGTGTTTGTGTGCACATCTGTCACACGCAGTAAGTTAGATAAGTAAATACCTAATGTCATCCTCTGGCCTCTACACACACTGTATGGACTTGCATACTCCCACGCGTGTGTGTGCGCGCACACACACACGCATATAACACTAACATACAAGAGATGTACTGGATGCATTACTGCCTACTCATTACTATCACACTCATCACACCCAACTTTCCCTGCATTTAAAAATGCACTGAAGCATTTTTATGGTCTCCAGATGTGGCATGGGCTCCTGGCACAGTGCCTGCTGGCCTCCAAGATAACTTGGCTCCAACCACCCACTCACAGGCATTGGGAAAGGGAGGCAGAACATAGCTTTGGGCCTTTGGCAGTTGGTAACCTTGCATCCTTAGGTTGTTTTTCAACCTCCTTCAACCTCCATTCCAACAGCTGCCCAAGAGTTGATACCCTGACTTTGAAAGATTAGGTAATGTTTTTGTTTCATCGTGTATTTATTTATTGCCGCAGATGTGCGTCTACGTCATGCATAAATGGTGGGTAGACTTGTGCGTGCCGTGGCACAAGTATGGAGGCCAGAGGACAATTTGGAGTTGGTTCACTCCTTCTACTTGTAACTGAACTCAGGTCATCAGGATTGCACAGCAAGGGCTTATACCACAGAGCCATTTTGCTGCTCTCAAGTCTTATTTGTAACTCTCATAAAATCACCCAACACAACGCATGGTGTATTAACATCCCCTCGCCCATCATTTTCTTCTTCTGCACCCTGATCCCTGGCAAGAAAAGGGACAATGCTGCCAGTCAAGAGTTTCTGCCCCGCGTCATCTGACCCTCTGCTGCTGGGTTTATTCTCGGAGAAGATAAATAGCATGGGACCATAAAGTGCATCTCTGCTAAAGCTCTATTTACAAAAATCAGTAATTTTGTTGATAATTAGGAATAATTAGGCAGCATTGTGTTAGGTTGATTTTTGGCAGAAAGGGATGTCCTCAGGTAGAGGCTAGAAGCTAGCTGGCATTAGGTAGCAGGCTCTCACCTGGAGCCAACAAGCAGCTCCCCATGAGCTGAGAGAGACCCTTTTAAATCCTATGTGAACAAGGGCAGAGAGGAGGCAGTGGTCAGCTTGGCAGAGTTAACCCACACTGTAATCAGTCCCCAGGGAGGCCCTGTGAGTTCTCGGGAGATACAAGGATCTTTGAAACTGCCGCAGTTACATTCCTTATTTTATAGATGAGATCAGAGCAGCTAAGGAAGTCCCAAAGGTCACTCACTGGGTTGGAGCCAGGAGAGTGTGGAGGAGGGGAGGAAGCAGGCCCAGGGATCAGTTGGAACTAGGTTCAGTTTCGGGCTCTGTCCCTGAGACAAGTGACCTGGGACCAGTGACTTCTTTATCTGTGAAAGGAGGATTACACTATGCACTTATTCTCTCGGTGGATGCGGGAGCCTTCCATGCGTCCAGGCTTTTTGGAAGATTAATGAGAGAATGTGGTCGGCACGGCCACTCCAAAGCCTGACAGCAATGGACTCTTCCCTCAGACCCACCCATTCATTGTTTTTATTGTTGAAGTCATTAGTATTATGATCATTTTCATTCTTATTGTTCTTGCGTCTTTCCCTCTCAAGAGGGAAACAAAAGTTTGAATGGCCACAGACAGGAAGGCCTTCGTGAGAACTTTTAGTCCCCAGGGAAGGTAACCCACACGTACACATGGTGATGGCCTGGATAATGTGCACATACAGGCAGCTGAGTGGCCAGGAGTCTCTCTGGATTGTGGTGCTAATTGAGGCATTCAGAAACAGGAGGATAAGGAGGGCAGAGACCCTGGTGTAGAAGACTGGAGACCAGGAGGAGAAGAATGGGAGATTTTCCAGGCAAGGGGGCGGGACAGACAAAAGACGTTTTGGATAACTGTTTTTAATCCTCTCTCATTTGAAAGGCCTAATGTAATCTGATGGCAATAATGATTCAGTCCAGTAAAGCTTGGCAAGAGTGATAGGGAGAAACCCTCAGGCTGTTGAGGTGGGAGGTGATGAGTTGGGTAAACTCATGATATTTACATCCCAGTTCTGGAAATGAGTAGAGAGAGGAACACATCCTTGACAGCCATCAGGATAGAGTAGATTCGTAGGGGAGGGTGGGAAGAGATAAAACTGGCAGCTTAATCTGCAGACATGCTAAAGAAGCTTGGGGAACGGACCTTCGGCCGCACTGTGACCTGCTTCACTCGAAAGACATTTACATATAGGAGTTATTTATTTTTAATATGAATGTATGTGTGTCTGTGTCTGTGCCCAAGGAGGTGAGGAAGGTGTGGGCTCTCTGAAGCCGGAGTTCCAGGCATCTGTGAGCTGCCTGGTGTGGGTGTTGGGAATCAAACTCTGCTCCTCTGCAAGAACAGTATGTGCTTTAACCACTGGGCCATTTCTCTAGTCCCATACAGGAGGTTTTAATGCCATGGGATCCTCACTTGTCTGTCTTCCAGGTCTGGATGTTTGTTTCATATTCTGGAATGAGTCACTGTGGTATTCACATATCAGGGTATTATCAGTGGATGCTACCGTGTGTGGTTTCTCTCCTGTTGATGACAAGCGCCTCCCTGTCAACCCAAAAGGAATTTTCTTCTAATAAATCTTTTTCAGATGAGTAAGCATGCCAAGAAAGATTAATCTGGCCCATGAATTACTAAGTTATGAATTATTTAAGCGTGTGTATGGGGTTCCAGCCATTTCCATGAGGGCTTTGCCTAGTCTGGCTCCAAACTGACTAAAGCAACATCGTTTGTCTTTTCACAGAACATTTTTCTAACGTTCTAGCCCAGGTTTTTCTTCCTGCCCACCTCTTTTCTTGCCAGCAGGGCTCTCCTTTAATTTCAGTACTTCTGATTTATCCATGTTAACCTCTTAAGTTTGTGATCTTTTTAAATGCAAAATTGTCCTTGGTTGCAAAGGGATTTCAGATGTTTGAAAACCTACTTCACAAAGTTGATATTTAGCTTTTGAAAAGTTAAGCCTTAAGTGACATCCATTAGCTGTATCAGCACCATATCATTATTAAGAACTCAGTAACATGTGGCTTTTAGAAATCTACCATTGTCTTGTCTTATTTCATGAAAAACTTAGAGACATTTCTAGATGGACATTGGACACCATCAAATGAGTCAATTCACAGTCTAGGAGAGATCAGTTCACTGGAGATGCAGTGTATGGAGCTGGAGAGAAGGCTCTGTGGTTCAGAGCACATGCTGCTCTTACCTCCTTTCAGTTCCCAGCACTCATATAAAGTGACTTACAACGCCCATAACTCCAGCTCCAAGGGATCCAATGGCTCTGTCTCTACAAGTACCCCCCACTTATGTGCATATACCTGTACACAGACACATAATTAAAACTAAATCTTTAAAAAACATCAATATGTGTATTCAAGCAAGCACATATGTAATATAAATATAGTGATTTATAGCTTTATTCATATGTAATTGAGCTGTCATTTCAGATATGTATACTCTAAATTAGTGTTTTTAAATCATTACAGATTTTGTGAATATAGCTCAGTGATAGAATGCCTAGTTTGCAACATGCATACAATACCCCATATGTATACATATATACATGTATGTGTGTGTATATTAAATTATTGCAAAAGTTTCTTAAATAGGATATAAGAGCATCAATTATAAAAGTAAAAGCTGATTTGCAGTCATGCTTGCAAAATTAGTTTGGTCCACAATGGGCAACATATACAACTATGGCCCCATGTAATTATATTGCATAGTGATATCATGGCCATCCATGATGGTCAGTTTGAATTGTCACAATTGACACAGTCTGGAATCAACTGTAGGGATTCTAAATGAGTGATTGTGTAGATGAGTTTGGCCTCTGGGTATGCCTGTGAGAGATTTGCTTTATTGGGTTAACTCAGGTGGGAAGATCCACCCTGAATGGGGTGGTACCATTTCATGGACTGAGCACTAGCATGCATGCATTGTTGCTCTCTGCTCCTGACTGGATGTAATATGACAAAGCTCCTCCCTGGGACTTACCCACCATGATAAACTACAACCCGGAACCATGAGCTAAATAAACCCTTTCCCTAGGTTGTCAGGGTATTTATTAAAGCAACTAAATCTAGATTATATGATAGAAAAGAAACTCTGGCTGGGCGGTGGTGGTGCACGCCTTTAATCCCAGCACTCGGGAGGCAGAGGCAGGCGGATCTCTGTGAGTTCGAAGCCAGCCTGACTACCAAGTGAGTTCCAGGAAAGGCGCAAAGCTACACAGAGAAACCCTGTCTCGAGAAAAAAAAAAAAAAAAAAAAACCAACACTGACACCATCTTATTTTGTATAAACACACTCCTCCTCAAAACACCCTGTCATTAAGCCATAAATGACTAACATCATCTTGTTAAAATTATGACTTTTTTTATTTGCCAGAAAATACCAGTAAGACAATATAACACACAGATGTGGAGAAAATATTTATAATTCATAGATTCCACAAAGGATTCATAATCTCACATATTAAAATTAAAAGAAAAACTTCCTAAAAATCAATAAGAAAAATCTAATAAAAGAATGGACAGAAAATTTAAACAGACACTTTACAAAGGGACCGGCCAATGGCTGTATATACAGAAGTATGAGGTCATCGGTGGAATGAAAATTGAAAACCACAGTAAGATCCCATTGTGTGCTCAGGAGAATGACTGACATTCAAGACTGATAGCAAGCAGGTGACATGGAGGAGACAGAGTCCATCCTGCAGGTAACAGCAGTGCAGAAGGAAGTGTGTCAGGAGCCAGCACCTCCACAATTACATACTGTTGGGAAGATCTTCCGTTCACAGGAGGCATGCCTGAGAATACAATAGCTGTAGCCTTGAGCAGGAGTCAGCAAGCTATAGCCCAAAGATGTATGCGTGGCCCAAAATGCTTTCTACATTTCTAGTGGGTTGTTTATAAAAAGTAATGTGTGACAAAGCACAAAAACAAAAATGTGTTATGTATACCAACATATGCACACACACACACACACACACACACACACACACACACACTACTACTGTTTCACATCTAAAGCTGGAAATAAGCCAAAGTCCTTCAACAATAGAAGGCATAAAATGTGTGATTGTACAATGCAATATTATGCAGAATGGAACTGAACAAACTGTTGGCACATGAACAGCATAGTTTCCTCTCACAAATATGTTAAGGATAGGCAAGACGGCTCGGTGAGTAAAGGTTCCTACCCATAATGCTAATGACCTGAGTTCCATGCCCAGGACCTACCTAGTGGGAGGAGAGAAATGACTCTGGCAAGTTGACCCCTGACCTCTGCATACACACCACAGCACGTGTGCCCCAACATGCATACGTACACAAAATAAATAACAGTATAATACATGTTAAGAACAAGGAGCTCTCGGGTGGTGGTGGCACACGACTTTAATCCAGCACTCAGGGGGTAGAGGCAGGTGGATCTCTGTGAGTTCAAGGCCAACCTGGGCTAAAGATTGAGTTCCAGGAAAGGCTCAAAGCTATGCAGAGAAATCCTAGCTCAAAAAGAAAAAAAAAAAAGAAAAGAAAAGAAAAAAAGAAAGAAAAAAAAAGAACAAGGAGCTCTATATACAAAAAGTACATATTCATTCATATAGAGTTCAAAAAATAGAGATGATGAGTGATATTTAGATCATTGATGTTTAGATCATGTTTAGATGTAAAGATCAGGTTACCACTGGATGAGGATCAATCAGTAAACCAGATTCTGGTTAATGTCTCTTGATCAGTGTGTTAGAGGTCCTGTGAAATTTCATTCATGTACTTTTGTGCACACTTAAATTATACTTAACAAACATTAATTTAAAAAAATGTTATTTAGAAAGTCATTACTAAGGCAGACACAGTTGTACATGCCAGTTATTTCAGCACTCAGAGATTGGAAGTCACATAACACAAGAGAAATCTGAATGCCAAGCCAGCTTGGCTGCATAGCAAGACCTACATCAACTGTCTCTCAAAAAACAAAACAAAACCAAACCAAACAAAAACCAGTATTGTAAGTGGAGTAAAAGCACCCACCCAGCAGTGAAGCCATGACAACCATTAAGGGATGCTCCACCATTACTAGACCGCCGGCCTGTGCCCCCTCACTACTTTATTGCTGTCCCCACCAGCCCTGCATCTGATTCGATGCACACATTGCCCCTTAGACGGTCTTGTCGCTTCAGAAACTCCTGGTTTCCTTGTAGCTCAACATCAGTTTCTTTGAACACAACGGGCTTATGCAGAACCTGGTGCTAGGGCTGGGTGAACTTGGTCCTTGGTGTATCTTTACCTCCAGACCTTCTGGAACCACACAGTCATGGTAAAGGTGATGGGTAGGCCTGTTGGTTCTGTTCACGTTCTTCTCATGCCTTATCAAGCCCCGCCTCCTCCGCCATTTTTTTGTTGCAGGAGGTGTCCACCGCCTGGAGTCTGTTGAGGAATATAATGAGCTGATGGTCCGCAATGGGGACCCCCGGATCAGGATGCTGGAGGTCTCCCGAGATGGCCGGAAGCACTCTCTTCCCCAGCTACTGGATTCTACTGGGACATCACAGGTTAATCCCGGGCTGTCGGGACTCTGGTTCACTCGTAGCTGCCATTGCTTGGTTAGAGACAAAAGTACAGATTTGCAAACCCTGTGTCTCCACAATTCTGTGTGTGTGTGTGTGTGTGTGTGTGTGTGTGTGTGCATTTTATTTCTTTCTAAAGACCTCTGTGGACCACTGTTGAGAAGAGTTGTCCACTGATAAGGGCCATGAGTACTTGAGCCTAGAGAGAGAGCTAGAGCCACAGAGAGAATGTGGGGTCTACCCAGAAAGATTAGAAGGAAGCCAGCTTCAGGGTTGAAGAACGTGGGGAAAATATCTCTTAATAGATCTCAGCATCTTGGTTCTCTTCATGCTGTGTGTTTTGGAACTAAGAATTGCTCTCAACTGCCAGGAGACAATGGCGTCTCGGAGTCTGTGGCAAACCACCATTGCTTATTTAATAGGAGCATCATGTGTCAGAATAACAACTGTGTGGGTGAGTGTGAGCACGTGTGCCTACGCCATGCCCGGGGTCCTACCTGCTGTAGAGGAATAAAGTAGGTGGTTGGCATGACAGAGCCTGTTCCCGTCGAGAGCTCTGACTCTGCAACCTGAACAGGGGTTCCTCCTCGGTTACCTTGTCCCTGGCCCCCTGGAAACTAGGTGGCAGGCTCACAACCAACTTGGAAGGAGGCTCAGTCTCCAGGGAACTTGGTGGTTCTTTGAGTCCTGGTACCATGAGCCAAACAAGAAGTCACTAGTGTCCCGCCCCGCCCCACCCCCGCCCCTGGCCTATCAGAAAAACAGGGCCGGAAGAGGCGGTTCCAGCAGCAGTGATGTCCCTCACATCACACCTGGGGACTCAGAGGTGACAGGAGCCTAAGGGTCTTGGACCGTTATTTTTAGTGTGTTGTGGCTGCTCGTCTTCTTTTTTTTTTTGGTTTTTCGAGACAGGGTTTCTCTGTGTAGCTTTGCACCTTTCCTGGCGCTCACTTGGTAGCCCAGGCTGGCCTCGAACTCACAGAAATCCGCCTGGCTCTGCCTCCCGAGTGCTGGAATTAAAGGCGTGCGCCACCAACGCCCAGGGTGGCTGCTCTTCTTTAGTGAAATGACTGAAACTCAAAATGGCTAGATATTTCCCTCAAGGTTAC
>CABHPR010139579.1:7251-26053 GCA_902168415.1 Peromyscus melanophrys
AGCAGCAGCAGCAGCAGCAGCAGCAGCAGCAGCAGCAGCAGCAGCAGCAGCAGTAGCTTCAAGCAAAGGATGATAGACAGACAGCCAAGGAGTTTAGACAGCCCAGAGAAGCTGGAGAGGTGAGGTTCTCCTCCAGAACTCCCAGGAAGCAACATAGCCCTGTCTATCCCTCAGGCTTAGCCTCATAAGACCCATGCTAGACTTCTCAATTTAGGAACTTAAAGTGCATGGTTTCATGGTGGTTCAGGCAACCAAGTTGGTTGGTAATTTGTTATAACCACCACCAAACACTGCTTCATAGAGTACTAAGTCATAGTTGGAACTAAACTTTCAAGGTCAAAGCAGAGTTAAAAGTGGTGACCTTTCCACGGAGTCCTGTTGTGGAGTCTTAGCAGTTGGCACCTTGATAAGAGACACATTAGCAAAGCTGGATATGTTGAACAATAAATGGCAGATCTTTGCTCCTTTGTAAGGTCTTGATTTCCCCATTCTAGATGATTATGGTTTTAGACCCCAGATCATAGGAATTAGGATCAATGTATGTCCCCTACTATTTTCAGCTATGATTGTAACACTAATTGGTTTGTCTTCTCCAATAATGAGAGTAAATAACCAACTTCAGGGGCTCTACTAGTCTTTGCCTGCTCAGGTATCCTAGTGATTTGGTGAAAATATTTGTTCTACAGGTCTTCATAGAGATCCGTACCACCGTGTAACCTATAGACAGAACCAGTAAGAAATACCTGCCTCTGTCAGCAGCCACTCAATTGACCAGAAAGCTTTTATGAAAACAGTAAGGCAGATTGGAGTGATATAAACTTCTCTCCTCTCTCTGAGGCTGTTTGCCAGGTTGTGGTCACAATATGTGCCATGATATATATCCTACTTTTCCAGGGCCGTGGTTACAATAGCCAACGTGATTTTTCTCAAGACACAGGAAGCCAGTTACCCAATGTGTTCTGACAAAGGAATCAGCAGGCAAGGTTAGAATCCCCCATATTAACTATTCAACTGCTACCTCGTGTAGCAGAGTTGATTTCTTTTCCTTAGTCACAAATACTGACTCTGCAGGTTGAAAATTTCAAATTGATAGCACTAATATTGTCACAGTTAGTCACTTGAAATACTGTCTGTACACATAAGTATGACATATGCTGCTATTTAAATTCACAGCTTGGCCTCACACGAAGACACAACAATGCAAAAATCCCTGATTCATATGGAAATGCTCACAGTTTATGCAGAGACAGAAATGATTGTGCCAGACATTAGCCCACCGTCAACATACTGCAGCCATGAGAAAAGTTTTATTATACTCTAATAAAAACTAAAATTTATTGGTATCTGTTAGTATTCATCAAATATTCGAGGAGCGGGTGAGAGGGTTTTAAATCACTAAGTTTAATGTTCATAAGAAGTAAATGTTATGTTTCTAGTCTTTTGTATGATGATGGATTAAAGTGGGGTATGGTTTTATACTAGAGAAGTAATAAGGCAAAATAGAGGTTTGCTGTAAGTGCAAATTAATTGTTATCATATGCTGACTGCTCTCATGACAGTCTTGAAGTACTGAAGTAATGATTATGTAGGTGGGGAGTCAGCATATATCAACTGCCTCCATGAGGTGCAGAGTGAGAGGCAGCAGGGCTTACCTGTAAACTGGTAAGGCCTGAGAAATTGGGACAAAGAGAGAGAGCCACCATTTCTCAATGTATGCTAATTGGACTAACCACATTGTATCAAGTGACTATGCACATTATTTAATTCAGCTGTGATACAAATGTATGTGCCTTATTCCAGTTTTGTGGAGTGACACTGAATGTTTGAAAAGGTAAAGAATTTATCTGCATTCATATATCTAAAGCCACGGTGGTGTCATATTATAAAATCAATGACACTATATTAATATTCTGTCACTTATCTGCCAAATAGTCCCCCAGTTTATCATTAAGTAATGTAAAATACTAGATTGGCTATTTAGTAAATGAAACAATTTTTACATTTGTCTGTCAAAGAAAAATAAAACTATACTATTGGAATAGATTTTAGTGGCATGAAGTTTGTGCTTGAACATGTTCTTATTGGACACCTTCTTGATGTGCAAACTTCTAAACTGGTTTTTAGACAAGATGGAAATAGTTTTTCTGCCTTTGATATTCTCAGGCCTCAAGTAACTGCAAGGTATGTGGGGCACAAGCTCTCATGGGATTCCACACAGGCACTGTGAGTGAAGATACTGCTGTAATTATCCTGCAACACACTTGCTAATTTTATTTATTTTAATTTTTATTTATTCTACTCTCATACAATATATCCAGACCACAGCTTCCTCTCCTGCCAATCCTCTCAGTACCCCCTACAACCTTCCCACTCTCCAGATCCACTCCCCTCCCCTCAGGCTCTGGTGATTTTTCTGAGACTGCACAGTGTCATAGTCTTCATGGAAAAATGACATTTTACTGTCTAGAACATGTGCTTCTGACCCCTATGCCTTATTGGCTTTTCCACAACATGAGTCAGAATCTTCACCAAGCAAGTGTTTCCTGAGAAAATGCAAAATGGAAGAAGCATAAGTAAGGAAAGTTTTATTATTAAAAAAATACCTTCTGGTTGATTATTTTGGAAGGTCTCTCCTGGTTCTTGTAGAGAAGACAACCATGCATTTGTTTATCTATAATAACTACTGACCTCCCCTAGAATCTTGAAACATAAAGCAATCGATAGCCTTATGCTGTTCAAACACAATTTTAGATTTTGGACAAATTATTTAATGTCTCCATGCTTAAATAATCTATAAATAAGAAAGAATGGTTGTACTTATTAGGATTTATGGAGATTAAGTGAATTAATAGACATGAAGTGTACATGGATAGTTTGTGCTTGTAGACAGGACCCAATGTAATTATGAGAGGTGAGATTAGAATCATAGCTGCCTCTCTAGAGCCTGATTATGTTCAAAGATATTTGTGTTCTGACCTCTATGTCAGTTAGTACACCCTCGACCTTGTCCGTGGCTCATCCAGGGCTTCAGAGCTCACCGACCACTCTCCAGCTCTTCTAGATTTACTTCAAGTTTTCCCATTTCTTAAACAGAGATAATAAATTATGTATGTCACAGAGTACATCTGAGAACTTAGGGGATTGCTACCCATGAATCAGTTTGGATATTACCAGTTTTGAAATGATGGTATTGCTTACATTTCTTTTTGGTCCCACCTGAAGGTATATGTGTATCTATGGCACAGAATGCTCTCTGCCACAAATGTGCTCTTGTTCACCCATGGAAATTCTCTTAAATGACCCAAGCTGCTCTTAAGTCACCTCCATCTATTTAGCAGCCCTTTGATTAACTGGTACTGTTGTCTGTAAGTGTGCAAAATCTCTTCAGGCTTTAATAATATTGTAGCAGCAACATAAAAAATGAGGTAAAAAGAAGCGAAAATTAGATTAAGAAACATTCTGTCCTCAGATCTAGTGTTAGTTTAATGTTCATTAAAGTTCAATGGGCTTTGACACTTCCTCCAGATGAACAGGTACTCATTGTCCACACAAAGTCACCTGTGAGCAAGGAGGTGTGGCTAGAAGAGCTGTGGGCATCAAGGAGCTACTCCTAACCCTGACATGAGTTACAGTGGGAGTCAGCAATGCAGCACCACACCTCAGATGTGCACGTAAGCCAACCGGACCTCCAAATGAAAGAGACAGCTCTCTGGTGGGACCCGTGCATTTGCTCTGTTCCTTCTGTTAAAACTCCCTGGTGGTTAAATGATAGAGCACAGTTTAAAAAATGGGATGGGAAATGCTAATAAGACAATTTTTAGGATGGAGACAGGAAAACAAAGGGCAGCTGCTAGAATGGAGGCTCCTTCTATTGTCTGCAAAACTAATGCTCAACATTAATGGCTCACTTAGCTCCTGCCTGTATCTAGTGGTGAAGCAAATTAACTCCAGTGCAAACAGTTTATTTATATGTAGACATTCCCATATATTTATTTGCAGTCCCCAGCGATGCTCTACAAGCTAATTACAATGAAAAATAAGCCATTTTGTGTGTAAATATTCATGCAACTCTGCCATTTAATGGCTTGAAATTTTCATTTTTGTCCACATGCCCAGTGCAAAGGCTATAGATGTTATTTTTTCCCAAGTACTAGAAAACTTGTGTAGTCTGAATCACCGACTCATGTCTATTTGTAATCAAACTAAATTCATGAGATGAAGCAAACTTAGTCAATTGATATTAGATTATCATAGGAATTCTCTGATAAATGCATCATTTTGTCCTAGATTTGACCAACAAATAGGTTTGTGGTCTATGTCCCAAATAATGAGTAGTAATTTCTTAATTTCTAGTGATAAATAATATGGAGTATCACATGTCCAGCAACATCATCACTAGGTCACAGAACCCTTTCTATTAGTCTTCAAATTTCTTATACCTCTAGGGACCATAGAAATAGCCTAGTCTAAGGAAAGAGAGCGTCCAAAATATGAAACACCAATCAATAGCTAGAATGCCAGGCTTCCCGCTAATCAGAAAGAGCCTTGAGGATTCTAGGATCTTTATAAGGGGTGTGTGTGTGGGGGGGGGGCTCATGAGGGCTGTTGACTACTTAGTGAAAAAGAGGTTACAAATAGGATAGTATGGTTTGTACTTTAAGTATGTGGGAGAAGAAAAAAGGTGATATTGTGAAATGCCATTGTGGAATGGCAAAAAAAAAAGTCAAAATTGCTACTAGAAAAAGGGAGAACAGATGTTTGGTTTGTTAAATCTCTTTGGTCTTTTGTGTTTGGATTTTAATTGTCTTGATTCCATCATTACTGAATGTTCTTTTGTAGAGTGCCAATAAAAAAACTATGATGTAGCATTTCATATTAATGCTTAGACCCATCAGATCCATGCCCATACTTCTTCCATCAGGCCAAGACACCTGCACTAGTCCAGTGGAAAGAGGAAAATGAATCGACTTAATTAACTGAAATCATAGTATGATCTCACAGTGTAAAGAAGGGATTTGGAATATAATTTTCCTGAACATTGCTTTACTTTTCCCCACTCTCAGATACTCCTTAATTGTAAATTTAATTATCAAAATAACCTACAATTAGTAAGAAATATAAAAAGAAAAGAAAACACACCTGAAAACAATTTTTATTAATGGAGCTTCTTTTAAGAGAAGATGGTAATTACTTTTTCCTCTCCATGATACCATGTCTCAATCAGCATGGGTCCATTGTCACATTAATATAATCTTGTGGGGCTTCTGTTTGTCCATTGGTGATCTAAAGTACTACTTCTGTGGAGTTTATTAAATTAACGTGCTTGAGATCACCTAAGCCAGAGTTTGGAACCTCAAATGCACAAGGAATTCAGAAAAGTAAAAATAGATAAGGTGGCCAAATTGGAGAGAGAATGGAGTGACAGAGAATGTAAGCTGAAGATCATATGCTGATTTTAATTGGAAAGAGGTCACTAATGACTGTCACTGCCAGCTAGTTGTCCCTGTGAATGCATGACGGTCTCATGCTGAGAAACTTCTGATATTTTTCAAGAGTCTAAAAAAGCTAGTTTAAACATATGAAATTATATTTTAACTGACCTACATCTATGGAAAAACTTAAAGCACAGACGGTTTAAGATCCCTGATCTAAGACATGAATGTATTTACTGAACTAGGAATGTGCCTCCTAGTTTTTTCTACTTTTTTTTAATAATTATCAGATAAGCATATAAGTTACTTAAGATGTCCCCAATAATCAGAGAAGGTATGTGTCGTGCATTTGTTTTCTGAATATTACAAGGATTGGGTTACATAAATGGCTCAGTGGCTTATGTGTTGAGATCGCCAGCACCTGTGTAAAGAGCCTGTGACATGTGCCTGGGCTTCAGAGCTGGGAAGGAGAGAAAGGTGCTATCCGGGCCTTGCAGGCCAGACAGTCCAGGAACCACTGAGCTCCAGCTTCACCGAGAGAGTGAGCCTCACACACACACAAACACACACACACTTACACACACACACACTTACACACACACACACACACACACACACACACACACACACACACACACACTGTGACAAGGATGGTATTGTATTTTGGACTATGTTTATGGTCTGGCCAAATTGCTGAGAACCTCTGAAGGATGTAACCTTGCACTGTGTGTGGGGGGGGGGGGGGCATGCCTCAGGCCTGCTGGTGGTAGAATGACTGAAACCGAAAATGCACATGCAAGAAAAAGAAATAAGACTGTGTGGATGTCGATCCAGAGTCCAAAGGAAAAGGATGACGCTGGGAATAGCAATTCAAACACGCAAACTCTGGGCTGAAGCGTGCTTCAGTGAAGAGAGCCACATGGTTCTCAAGACTGCTTACCAGTCTTTGTGTTCCTCTGAGCCTGTGCTCAAAAGACCTCTTTGACTGATTACTAACCACAGGACAAGGAGAGTTCCATGTGGACCCCACAGGTGATATGAAATTGCAGGGTAAAGATATCCCAGGACATAATGCCTCAGTGCAGCCTTGTCAAACAGAGGCCAATGAAAACCAAACTAGAAAAACATAGTTTGGCAACAAATAGCCAAGACCCGTATATAAGAATGGATGAATTAATAAAATAAAATAACATAGCCCATCAGATGGGAAAAGCAGTAGATCTAGCACTGAAGGAACAGTTATTAAAGAAAAAGGAAGTGAAAGACACAAAGAAACAACACCAACAAGAAGCTGAGCCAGGGATCCTTTGGAACATACCAAACTTATCTGTAAACCTGTCTGGGTTTGTAAATGATGCCAATGGCCAAGGTCCCTAGCCCCTCCCTGGGTAAACCTCCCGCTGGAGACAGAAATAGATTCGTTTGGCTTCGGTTTCCACAGGGAAGAACTGATCCCTGAATATGTAAAGTTCACATTACTTGTTGTCAGTTTAAATAGTAAGTTTTTAAATTAGCATTTTTATTAAAATATAATGATATTATTTCTCTCCATTCCTTTTTCTTCTTTCAATTCCTCCCACACCTCCCTGCTACTCCCTCCAAACTCCTGGCCTCCTGTTCCCTAATAGTTATTGATACACATATATATGTAGATACACACACACACACACACACACACACACACACACACACACACACACACGTATGTATATTGCATACCTGAATATATAAATGCAATCTTCTCACTGCACTTAGTGTCATTTGTATAAATGTGAGTTCGGGACTGAACACTTGGTATTGGATAACCACTTAGGGATTAGTCCTGGGAGAAGACTATTTCTCCCACCCTCAGCATTCCTTAGCTACCTGTCTGTTTTTGTCTATGGGTGAGGTCCTGTGAGATTTCCTCCTTCCATTTCAGCTTGTCCATTGGTGTTACCTTTTGTCAAGTCTTGTTTAGGCAGCCTGAGCGAAGCTTCCCTACCATTTCTAGAAGACACAATCTCGTGGCAGATTTCCTGGTTGTGGTAGGCTCTTCACTAAGACCTCACTAACCCTGGGTAGATGACTAGGTTTCCAGTATCAGGGATGATTTCCTTCCTGCTGAGCAGGCTTTATGTCCAATTAGATAGCTGTTGGTTTCTGCCAAGATAGGAGTGCCACTATTGCACCTTTAGAGATATCTCGCCATGCTGACCATTGTGGTTTATAGGCCTCACAACTATGTATGACTATTGGTTACTTCCCTCCCTTGGTAGCTTGAGAAGCATCATGGCAGTTCTATGAAAGCTGGTCCTCAGAAAGGGAGCTTTTGGGTCAGATCAGGCTCTGATGGTGCCTTCAGGATTAGGGATTTTCCTTCAACCTCTGGTAGGAACCCAAAGACAACAGCTATAGTCTGTTTGAGAGATTTCTTGGACACTACTGAGCAACAACTTGGAAAGGAGTTTCTCATACCTGGTACTGGGGTTTTATTAGACGGTCTATGGCTCTTGGGGGAATCAATGTTGCTTCTCTTCATTAATGTACCTCCAGCCTCTAATACAGGGGTTTGCACGTAGTAGGCACAGGGGGGAAAAAACTTGTGGGATTAATGAATGCACAAATGAATTAACATAGGAATTAAATCAAACAACTTGATTTGGCCTAATAATAATAACTACAATCCAGTGAATATATACCATGCTAGTAGCTTCTATTACATTTCTTATTAAAATTCTATAACAGAGAAAAATGTGTGGTTTTTCATTCTGCAAATGAGGAAATGAAAGCTCATAAACTTAGTTAAGGTTACATGAAAGAAGTGAGACATGAACCTCTGACTAATCAACTCTAAAAGCGTATTCTTTCCTTTATGCCATTTGTTTATCATCATCCAGATAAGAATATCCACAGTGACTCATCCTATTCAAAGAAACAGAAAAGGTACACCCAAATTGTTTGCTCTCAACTCCTGCACTTTCTATGGTACCCTGTCCCCAAATCAGCTTTGTCTCCCCATCCCCCACTGAAGCTCTTGACAAAAGTCCCTTTTGAGAGGGTTTTACACAGGAGCCACCAGCACACCCTGGCTCTGTAATAAATGGTGATGTCAGAACTACCATAAGAGACAGAAGTCATTTCATTTTACTTCAAGATATGAGTCACCATCTGGAAGCCCAGATATGCCAATCTTAATTTAAGACCAGATTTTTTTAAATCTAACTGCAATATGTGGAAAATGCTTATCAGTATTCAAACTGAATACTTGGGTCATTCTGCCTAGCAAACATTCATTTTGTTAGGACCCTTGTTCATGAGTAAAACTGAATGGATTCTGCAAATAGCTCAATCCCATTTCTGTATTAGTTCAGGCTCTTTTTTGATGGGAGTAGAAACCCACTTGAGCAAGAATAAAATGTAAGGAGGAAACTTATTATAAGAAAATACAGTGTCTCCTAGAGCCCCAGGGCAGCAATGCATTGGAGATTCAGAAACAGACTGTGTGAGGTGTCAATACATTCTCTATATCTCAGTCCTCATGGCAAAACAGCCATCCACTCACATGATTTTATCTCTCCACTCATGAGACCATCAGAACTAGGAATTCCACATGCCCTTCTAGCTTGGGTCCAATGACCAGTCCTGGGAAGACCATTGGGGCTGGAAGGCAGAAAGCCTACTTCATGGACACACTTGTTTGTGTGGTAATCATAAGGATGGAGGAATATGAAAGGACCATCTCTGCAAAGAAGAGAGGCGAGGAACAATGGATCCTGAGCACATTAGCCATTCTCAATTGCTGCCTGCTGTCACCCATATGACAAAAAGAAAATTTTCCCTACTGTGTGAAACTAAATACAGAAAAATTTGAGGTACAAGTTTGCTGACTGTGAAAGTTTAATGCATTAATGCAGGAAGCTGGTTCTTTGGGTACTCTGGAATCCATAGGCTTTCGTACCTAAAGTGACTTTTAGCTATTCTACATTCTATAACCATCCCTCCCCCATGTTTCTAAAACTCACTACACTATGTTAAGTCTTCACCTTATTATATGATTGTGTTTTGATGAAATTATCTAACTTCTTTGTCCTTTAGTTAAGTTACTTATACTTTCTTGTGAGAAAAATTGTCCCATCCTTGCTAGGACCTCCAACCTATCCTTTTCTGGTTATCTAGGTGATCTCAGACTGCATTCTTGATGGATCACGTGACTTTCAACACCTCATATCTCCCTGCCTACAAAAAGTATCCTTCAGTGTGAGAGAGAAGGAAAAACATCATCCTTAGCTATCATTCTTTCTTGACAAGGTCATCACCAATCTAAGACATCACATTTCAGGATTATGGTATACCCGGGATGTATGTATCTGCCCCCCCTTACCAGAACCCAGTCTTTAAATAAGCAGATCCTCCATTGACCTGATACCACCAGACTGTTTTGGTTTTGCTTTTTCAGTGTTCCCACCTGGACTCTAGTCCTTCCAAACACAAATCCTCTTTCTCACTCTGCTCAACAGCTGTCAGCTTCAGAGGCAAGCGTTCCCTTTGTTCCCACCAAGACTGGTTTCTATTGTGTATCCTATTCTGGCAAGTGATGTGAATTTATGTCTGTATCTACAAGGGCTTTTCATTACCTTGCAACTAATTTCTAAGCCTTTCTTGATTCAAATACAATTTACTTGCACAAAACAGACTTGGAGTCAGCTCAAGACTTCCTGGCATCTTTACTCCATATAAGTCACTGAGCAAAAACAAATGGAATGAAATCAGATGCCATGCCTAACCTTAAAGTGTCATGATCAATGCATTGTGTATACAAACACCCTTCTCAGGTCTGGGGAAAGTCAATGGCAAATTTACTTGCATGTGATTTCCAAGGAGCACGGTGAACTGTTTTTTCCCTGTTCTACTCAGTTCACTAATACAGATATGACATCTGCTTTATCCTTCTTAACATTTCTAGTTAAAAACTTTAAAAGTGCTTCCGTGTCAGGGTTTGTGCTAAATACTCTACATACACAAGTGATTCAGGTGAACAGCCAAGTGTGAAGACATTACTCCTTAATTTTTACAATTTGGGGGATATACACCCATTCATGTGCCCCAGTCGATCTTAATATGCAGACTAGGGAAACTTCTGCTCATCTCCCACCTCAGTCCATATGACTGGGGTCTGTGCAGAGACAAGCCAGATTCTGGCACATCTGAAAGCTTCCCACAGGCTGCTCAGGCAGAGCGCAGAGGGAACTAGGAGCATCGAGTGAATGATCTTTTCCCTCTGACTTTTCACTGGACTTCAAACTCTATCTTTTGTTTGTCTTCTGACTTGGACAGTAGTGTGTGGTATGTCAGCCCATCTCCAAAGGTCTTCAAAAACAATCAGGGTGTGAGCCCTTGAGGCCCAATCAAGTCTCTATCAATTATATGATATTTCTGAGCTGAAAAGGACATTTTGGTGCAGAGTTTAAAGGCCTCGACATTTAGACCTTGGAATCTAATATTTTGGGATTCTATCCTTGCTCTGTAATTTTCTATGTGACCTGAGGTGAGAAAGTTAATGTCGCTGAGCCTCAAACTCTCTCACCTGCCAAATGGAGATCCTAATAGAAGCTCTTCTCTGGGGACTCGGGATTAAGTAAAATAACACAAGCATGGAGGCCATCGTGAGGGATGAGAAAAGAACTGTCCCCCACATCATTTCACACACACCAAGAATCTTACTTGTCGTTTTGAAAGAGCCTCAGTAGTGATACAACGCCCTGAGGGTAAAGCTGGCTAGATAGTGTCATCTCTGTAAACCAAGTTACTTCTCCCTCACAGTCAGAAAGAGTGAGGAAGAGTACGGAGAGCAGAGCTTGAGGAACTGCACTAGAGCCTCCTAACTTTTCAGGTCAGCAACTGGGTAGCATTATATTAATTGCTTAAAGTCCCTGGGTGTGTGTCACCTTGTTGAAACAAAAATAGAATGCATTTCTACCTTAAAGGGGACAGACACTGAATACATTTTAGTTTATGTATTTGTTTTAGTTTTTTGAGACACAGTCTCATGTAGCATGACTTTGAACTTCACTGTGCAGCTGATGATAAGTTTGAACCTCTGGAACTCCTATCTCAACTTACTGAGCACTAGGATTACAGGTGCTCAGTACCAATCCTTGTTAATGTGGTGGTGGGAACTGAACTTGGGGCCTTGTGTATGCTAAGGAAGTGTTTGATCACTTGAGCTGCATTCCAAGCCCAAGACAGGATAAACTCATGTAGATAAAAACACTTAGTGCACTTTGTGAAACGTTGTAAACAATCTTAAATATTTGCTGTGCTAGGATTTATTTGTGATATTATTGATTTTTTTCTCATTCTTATTCTTACCCTACTTGAGACAGATTCTCTAGTTCAAGTTGGCCTTAAATTCTCAGTGGAGCCAAGAATGACGTAGAACTCCAGATCCTCCTATTTCCACTTCCAAAGCACTAAGGTTAGAAGTGTGTGCCATTATGTCCAGCTTTTTTAATGCTGGGAATTGGATCAAGTCTATAATAATATTATTAGGCAGTCTATAACCATCACAAATTACAGTCTGAGAAACATGTGCCTCTACTGTGTTCAAAGTTTTGGTGAGACACTCAACCATCATTTACTTCTCTGTGACTCTTTTTGTGCTTCATCAGAGTACAGTGTGTAGTTTTGACAGTTCACAAGCCCTCCTAAGCCTCACACACTTACTTACTATCAGGACTTTCAGAGAAAAGGTTGTTATTTTCACTGCAAGCGAAGCGGTGTGCCTGGCTGAGTCCTTGCAATCTAAGGACTGATTTTTGTCAGTCTTGCTGTCTTACCAATGAGGAAGCAGAAGTATAAGAATTATCCTGTGACCATTCCAAAGGGAAAAATAACAACTGACAGCCTGAGCTCCAGGATCTTTATTAAGAATCAGCATTTATATTCATGATTACATTTCTGCAGCCCTCCTTTGGTGATGTAGTAGCCAGGTGGACTTGTAGTGGTATTGTGTTCCCCAAAATAGTGTGTATGTTAATAAACTTATCTGGGGTCAGAGACAGAACAGCCACAATATTAAACATAGAAGTTAGGCAGTGGTAGCACACGCCTTTAATCCTAGCATTCCAAGAGGCAGAAATCCATGTGTTCAAGGATACAGCCAAGCATGGTGACTCACGCCTTTAATCCCAGAAAGCAAGCCTTTAATTCCAGGGAGTGGTGGTAGAAAGCAGAAAGGTATATAAGGCATGAGGACCAGAAACTAGAAGCATTTGGCCTGGGTAAGCATTTGGCCTGGTTAGGCATTTGACTGGATAAGCCTTCAGGCTTCTAGCAGCAGTTCAGCTGAGAGCCATTCGGATATGAGGACACAGAAGCTTCCAGTCTGAGGAAACAAGACCAGCTGAGGATCCGACGAGGTGAGGTAGCTGTGGCTTATTCTGTCTCTCTGACCTTCCAGTGTTCACCCCAATATCTGGCTCAAGTTTGATTTTTATTAATAAGAACTTTTAAGACTCATGCTACATGGACTGCTAGCTAGTTTTATTTTACCATGACCTTCTCATGTAGATAGTGCAAAGTGCACATATGTCTAGTAAGTCCACCTTCAGTTCCATTTCACTTGCATTAAGGATTCAGGTGAGGTGCTGTGTACACAGTCTAGCCTGGCATTCTGTAGTGAGACAGCCTGGCTACAGAAATGCTTTGCTACTGTCTTCCATGTTGATGGGCATGCCCTGCTGGAAACTCTGCCCTCACCAGCAGAGTGACCTCTGGAGCACCAACTGTGCAGCTGATGAATTGGTTCTGTAGACTGTGACTTCCTTTCCTGCAAGTCTTTTGGATGTCTTCTCTGTAGCTAGTAGGTGTAAAGTCTGTTAAAAATGTGTGATTCCTGAACTTTGCCTGCCTAAGGCTAATTTTATTTGAGATGGTTCCATTTCCCTTTGATTCATTTTTGAAATGTATGCATAAGATTCAGGTCCTAGGAAAACATTCCCAGGAGATCAATTTGCAAGATTCTCTAGTTTACAAAGACGGATCATTCTCCTGTGTGTTTGTTGGTTTGATATGGAAATGCATGTGCTTGCCCTACATCGATTTGCTAGTGTGCTCAAGATTTTCTTTGTAAAAGCAGAAATTACACAGCACACTCTGGGCCTCAGTCTTTCTTCCTTGGAACTGACATTGTAGACATTTTCTGAAGAATGAAGTCTTAAAATACCAGGGAAGGGGAAATAAATCTCAAGCCCACACTTCTGGAAGCTCTTTGTGTCAGCTGAAGCAGAATCAGAAATTTGGGTCACCATAAACCCACATTATATTCTTCTAGTGATAATTATATTTCTTCACATATCTGATATTCTCAGTGTTAGGCTCCAAATGGTAGCTCAGTTTGCAAGGAGGACTGTTTTCAAATACTAGGAAATCCTTGGAAAGTAGAGTGATAAATTGGAATGCAGTAATAAAAAGAATCATTTTAGGGTTACTGATTAAATATAATGTTTATAGTTTATTTTGTATTTATTTATATTTCCAATCTCTCTTCTCTCTCTCTCTCATGCATGTTCATGTGTTATGACATCATGCAGAGGTTAGAGGACAACCTTACATTGTTGGTCCTTTCCTTCTACCTTGATGGACATGGGGTTTCTTGTTCCATTGTGTGTATACCATGCACCAGGCTATCTGGCCCATGGGCCATGCAGGAATTCTCCCCTCTATGCCCCCCTCTTCCCATAGAGCCATTAATTGTAAATTAGTGCCTTATGCCTAGTTTATGTGGATTAATAGGGGTATCTGCACTCAAGTCCTCAATCTTGCATAGCAAGTATTTACCCACTGAGCAGTCTCTATCCTTTTTCATGCTTTTTATATTAGATAGTACCATCTTAGAAAAGTTTTGTGCATGAAAATTTATACCATTTTACCATGAAATTGGTCTAATGGAGCATCTTGGTAAGAGCTTACTCTTTTTAAACTTCAGCATTTACTGACAAATAACCCAATGGCAGGCACTAGGATGGGAGCTGAGGACATGAAAACTAGAAGACAAAGAAATTCGCACTTTAGTCCCCCAAACTCTAAAGTCATTAATATTTATTCCTCAGTTCAGTTAACCTAGCTTCATTTCCTTAAATGAAGTTATGTTGCTTTATGAATGAATGGTAGCTATCCAGTCCCCAAATGAACATCCCATGCAATTTACATTCAATTTTTCAACATAATATTGTTTTAGAAAAATATGTAGAATTCCTCTCTGAAGTTCATATTTCAAAATTTAAGATAAAAAATTAGCTGGCAAAACATGCAGAAAAGTAATGATTCTTTATGAAGTTTAGGGGGCATATCACACTGAATGAACACACTGGAACACTAGAATTAAACTTTATATATATGTTTTTTAAAGATAGTATGGACGTAGAGAAAAATGATTGTGTTCATCTGCTGGGTTTGCTTCAGGTAATAAACTTCTGCTAATGAAACCTGAAACCACCCAAGCAATTTTAGAAAGCATATCCCACTGAGGCCTTGTTTGAAATCACTATCAAATGATGCTTCTCGGTTTCTGTAAATCATAATTGTAAATCACTTCCCTTATCCGTCTCCTTCTCTGCTTTTTCTCTGAGATGCATGCTGAACATTTATCTCTATTAGTCTCCTTCTGTGCAGCCTGTCCTACTGCCTAGAATGCTCTTTGGTTTCGCCACCACCATCCTGTTTATATGCTATTTCCAGAAGATCCCCAGCATTTACTAAAACCACTCCAGCTGCAGCTGCAGTGTGCCAAGTCCCTTCATTCCCCATCGGGCCTGTATTCCAAAACTCCAAAACTGACAACTCCACTAGTCCAAGGCATTCTTAATGAAGACATTCTATGTTTCATTTAACAAGTTTCAGGCCACCTCATTTCTTTAGAATGCAGAAGAAGAAGACCCATTTCTAAACATTAGTTAACAACTCTGTCAGGATGAAGGAGAGAGCAGCATGTGGTGGCCTTTTAGTGTTGTGGATTCATCAAACACCTTGTCTCTTTGCAAGAGTAGGTTGGTTTTACCCCCATGTTAAGGGATGTCTAGACTGGAAACTGGCTAGTGGTTTAGAAAAGGATTTTCTGATGTGGAAGTTAATGATCACAAAGTCCCTTCAGCTGAACTTTTTTATGACTTTTTTTCAGCCTAAATATGAAGCTACCTCTCAGCATAGATAAAACAACACACTATCTTTTAAATAAAAAGTAAAAGAAATTGGAGCTGGAGAGAATAAGGAAGAAGGACAGATGGGAAAAGGTTGACCAATGCATACTAAGTTATGGTATGAAAATAATAAGAATTTCTTGTGTAATATTAACAGTAGGGGACTGCAGAGGACAGGAAGACACTGTCTCATTTTAAAAGGCTCCAATAAGGGATTGTAAGGGTCTTTATCTTAAAGGAGAGTGACCCATGTGTAGTGTGAGGAGACAGATGTGTTTAACCTGATTTAAATATTATACAGTGTAACAATCAAAATATATGTATTGAAACAGCATGTTACCCCATCAATATGTTCAATATTTGCTTTCATGTATTAGTTAAAAGTAAACTGAATTAAAAACAAACCCCCAGATAACATAATTGGAGAGTTCTTATAAGTGTCGTAGTGTATGTACCCTCTGATTCAGGAGTAGCAACTTTGAATGGCTCCTTCACTGATGCCTGCCAATGTTTACAAAGCTTTGTGTTCGATGGCAATTCACTCATAATGGAAAATATGAGTTAGTTACTGAAGATGACATAAAATGATTAAAATATTTTTAGTCTTGAGCCTGGCGGTGGTGGTGTACGCCTTTAATCCTAGCACTTGGGAGACAGAGCCAGGCGGGTCTATGTGAGTTTGAGGCCAGCCTAGTCTACAGAGTGAGATCCAGGACAGACACCAAAGATACACAGAGAGACCCCATCTCAAAAAACCAAAATAAATAAATAAATAAATAAATAAATAAATAAATAAATACATACATACATACATACATACATAAATACATAAATAAATAAATAAATAAATAAATAAATAAATAAATAAATAAATAGAAATATTTTTAGTCTTAACAAGGTTGGACTGATTTAAAAAGAATGAAAAGTGTTTTATCTGATTAAAAAAAACATCCATGAGCTTTAAAAACCCTGTCAAGTACACACCATGCTGAGCCTTCAATAGGTTAATTTATAAAGCAGAACAAAGCACATCACTGCCCAGGCAAGTTTTCCTGGTATCATCTATCAGCACAGTCTTTGAAAACATAGAATTGTCTTTAGAGATGTAGGTTGTTGTGCTGCCTGACAAAATATTTATTGAAAAAATGATTTTCTTTAATGTGGATGGACATTTTGCTTGCATGCATGTCTATGTACCACATGTATTCAGTGGATACAGAGACAGGAAGAGGGCCTTGGATCCCTTGGAACTGGACTTGTGGAGAATCATAAGCTGTTATGTGTATGCTGGGAAATCACCTGTGTTAACAGCCAATGCTCTTAACTACTGAGACCTCTTCTCCAGTTCCCTGCCCCCAAAACAATTTTTGTTAACCTATATTCATATTACAAACCACTGTTTCATTATGGCACTTCCATACATTAAATGATATACATAAGTCACCTTCACTTATTCTCTATTATTTTCTTCCATAAATAGCTATTTATTTTTTCAAAGTTTTAAACAATGTGCATATAAGGTGTTAAATATCATCATGACATTTCAAACTAAGTGTATTTTAGTGATTCTCCTGCACCCTGTCTCTCCCAACTCCTGCTACTCCTGACCCTCCCTGGTAGTCTTCTCCCACTATTTAATAAAAAAATTAAAGAAAGCCTCTCTAGTTTAAAAGATATTTAAATTTTATTTGTATTGTATGTGTATGAGTGTTTTGCCTGGATGTCTGTATAAGTACCACTTGAGTGCCTAGTGCCTATGGAGGCCAGAGAGCACTGGATCCCCTGGAACTAGAATTACAGTTGTGAATCGCCATGTAGTCACTGGAAACTAAACCTTGGTCCTCTGAAGCAGCAGCCCATATTACACTGTAGAATAGTGTTTAACTTGGGTTAAACACATCTGTTTCCTCACACCACACATGGATTGCTTCTTTGTGATAAAGATCCTTTCTTGGAGCCCTTTGAAATGGGAGTGTGTGAACAGTTTTCTGTGGACTCCCTACTGTAAACAGAATACCAGACATTGTTAGTATATTTTTCTTACTGTAAATTAGGATGCATTGATCAATGTTTGCCCCTCTGACCCTCTTCCTTGTTCTCTTCAGTCTTTGGTAAACATTATTTCTACTCTAATCTATTAGATCAGGTTATTTCTTTTTCACACTGGAGAGAGGAGACCTGTGTTTTATACTCTACAGATGGGTGAGATTATGCAGATCTTTTCTTCCTCTGTCTGGCTTACTTCACTTAACATAATGATCTTTAATTACAGTCATCTGGTTTCAGATGAAAGGGCTTTGCTCTCTGGTGGCTGTGTAGTATTCACATACACACACCTCACTGTGAATTCCATTTGTTATTGAGTAGACACTCCAGTTGCTTCCTTTGCTTAGCTGTTGAGAGCAGTGAACATGGGAGAGCAATGGTCTCCTTGACTTACTGATTTCATTTCCTTTGCATATATACCTTGGATGATATTCATAGAATTATCTTAGATTTCTTAGAAATGTCTTATATGTTGACTGCCTGTTTTCAGTTGGGCTATTTGCTTTTTTGCTATTGAGGGGGTTTTTGTTGTTGTTGTTCTTTTCATGTTCTAGATATCAATTTCCTTTATTGTGCAGGAATGTTCAGTTAGACATTTGACTATGGTTTCTTTGGTTTCTTCTGCTTTAGTGATGCATCCAAAAGAAAAAGAAAAGGAAGAAAGAAAGAAGGAAAGGAAGAGGGAAAGAGAGAGAGAAATAAATAAAATAAAATAAAATAAGAAAGAAAAGTACAGATGGAAGGAAGGAAGGAAGGAAGGAAGGAAGGAAGGAAGGAAGGAAGGAAGGAAGGAAGGAAGGAAGGAAGGAAGGAAGGACAAACCACAGCCCATTCCGATGAAGTGTTCTCTCCTTTTATTAGAGCAGTTTCATCATTTCAGATCCTACATTTCAGTCTTTAATACATTTCGAACTGATTTGATAACCAATGAGAGATAGCAGTGTAGTTTCATACTTCTTTACGTGGGTGTTCATTTTTCCCACCACCACTAATTCATAAGACTATCCTTTTGCTCCAATGAATCATTGTAGAAAAATCAGTTGTCGTCATGTGGAATTATTTCTGGGCTCTTTTCTCTGCCTGCTTGACCTGTGTGTCATCTAGATTTATCCAGAGTCATGCTGTTATCCTCACTACACTGTGTAT
>CABHPR010139580.1:11741-26354 GCA_902168415.1 Peromyscus melanophrys
TCCCTTCCCTTCCCTTCCCTTTTCTTTTCTTTTCTCTTTTTTTCTTTCTTTCTCTTTCTTTCTCTCTTTCTTTCTTTCCTTTTTCTTTTTTTTTTGGGGGGGGGGACAGGGTTTCTCTGTGTAGCTTTGCCTGGAACTCGCTCTGTAGACCAGACTGGCCTCAAACTCACAGAGATCCACCTGCCTCTGCCTCCCGAGCACTGGGATTAAAGGTGTGCACCACCACCACCCTACGAATGATGCATTTTTCAGTGAGACATGTCAGGGCTGGAGAGATGGCTCAGTGGTGAAGAGCACTCATTGCTCTTTTGGGAGACAAGGGTTAGACTCGCAGCACCCACATGCCAGGCAGCTCACTACTGTCCGGCACTCTATTGCAATGTTACTGTTAGACAGGCTGAGGCAGGAGGATTAGCATGAGTTTGAGACCCTTGAGAAATGGAGTCTGTATCTCATTTCTGTGGGATCCAGCGCCCTCTACTGGCATCCATGAGCACCGGGCACACACGTGGTGGACAGACACATAGGGCAAAACACCTTGTACGAATTAAAAAGTAAAAGTTGGGTAAGGTGACTTGCAGACGTCCCACGCAACCCAAGTCAGAAGCTCATTTATTAATAAAAGGGGGACCTGTAGGGCCCTGGCCCCCGTTTTGGGTAACTGCTGCCTTGCTTGCGCACCTTGACCTTGAGATCCTCCCTATGCCAATTCCCTGCCAAGTTCCACCCTCCTGAATGCTTAAGAGAAGTTCCTTGTCTGTGTATCCTGAATAATGGGCGTTAACAGATTAGAAGCAAGATTGTAAAACATCAGTAGCGAACTTCTGCCCTCCGGGGTCCTCCCATTGTGCTGTAAGCCTGTATTTAAGATCTCTTCCCCCCTTCAATAAATGACATTTGGCATTTAAAATTAAAAAAAAAAAAATATATATATATATATAATTGAATGAATACTGCGAATGTAATCTAAGAATACCACAAATGTGATTAATATCATGAGTGTAATTAATATCATGAGTGTAATTTTAAAAATAAATAAATAAATAAATTATTTAAAAAAAAAAAAAGTAAAAGTTGCTGGGGTCCTGAGGCAGACACCTGAGCCTCATTCATGCTAAGCCAACACTCTGCTGGCTGAGCCACACCCCCAGCCCCGGCACCTGTACCCGGCTGTAGCTGGGGAACTGGCAGCAGGGAAGAGAAAACGAGAGTGCTGTTCTTGCCCAGGAGCAGAAGTGGGAGACCCACCGGTTTACTTTTCACTCCTCGGTGGGGGTTGTTCCAGCAGCTGGGCAAAAGAAAATGGGGAGGGAGAAGCTGAGAGAGGGGAGGGCTGCCATTGTGTTCCCTGGGAATGGTATTTTTCAGGAATTCCGGTGTGGCCCTTTTTCCTGCTTTTCTGGTTCTGTTCAGTCCTCACCCTGGCAATTCATGGCCACTGTCAACTGTCCTGGCATTTGGGGAAGGGTGTCATTGAACATATAGATAAGATTTTCTTTTTTCTGATTCAGGGTTTCTCTGTGTAGTCCTGGCTGTTCTGGAACTTGCTCTGTAGACCTGGCTGGCCTCAAACCCACAAGGAGATCTGCCTGCTTCTGCCTCCCCCTCTGAGTGCTGGAATTAAAGTCTGCCATTACACTTGGCCTGGGATTTTGGTTGTTGTTGTTTTTTAATTTTATAAAAATTATTTAGACCGGGCGGTGGTGGCACACGTCTTTAATCCCAGCACTTGGGAGGCAGAGGCAGGCGGATCTCTGTGAGTGTGAGGCCAGCCTGGTCTATGAAGCGAGGATTTCCAGGACAGCCAGAGGTGTTACAGAGAAACTCTGTCTTGAAATTTTTTTTTTTTTTTTTTTTTAACACAAGATTTTACTCTGGTTGGGTGGGGCCAGCCTTGAATGCCAGCAATCTTCCTCCCTTGGCCTCCCAAGTGCAGGAATTACAAGCATGTGATCCACAGGAGGCTTGACTCTGTAGATGGGATTATAACGAGGCTGAGGGTGGGGGTGTCTGGCAGTCTCTTGGGCCACAAGGAACTTTAAGGCCACAGGCCTCTGGGGATTAGGCAGGAGGCAGTAGATCTGGAAGAGGGAGGCTTTAGAAGTGTCTAAGACTGTCCTTGTAGGAGTAACTTCCCTCAGTTCCTCCTCAGCACATGCATAACAGGCCCCACCCAGTGCTGGGAACTGCCAGTGACTCAGTAAAGACCTGAGCTGGTGGTGGCTGTGCATCGCCTTGCCTCACTGGGACTCCACGTTCGTCCACAGCCCACTGGTAGAGGGGATGTCCATAATCTCCCTTTCTGTAATGCTCGATACTGCTGTACTTGAGCTAATTCAGGGTTTCTCAGTGCCCACCTCCCTTTTGTATTTTTATTTAAAAAAAAAATTGAGTGTGTGGGTCCTCAGAGAGGCCGAGGGGTTGAATCCCCTGGAGTTACAGGCAGTTGTGAGCTGCCCTACCCGGGTGCTGGGAACTGAACCTGGGTCCTCTACTAGAGCAGCAAGAGCTCTTAACCACTGAGCCATCTCTCCAGCCCCTCAGGTCCCTTTTTCTGCTTTAAATCCCAGTGTTCAGGAAGCAGAGGTTCCTGTGAGTCTTGAGTTTCTGCTCTTCTTCCGGTCTCTGCCTCCTCGGTGCCATCATTAGAGGCATCACCATTTCCCAGGGCTTCCTGCATGCCAGGCAAGGCTCCACCAACTGGGCTTCATTCCAGCACCCCCCATAAGAATGATTACCATTTGTTTATTCATTGTCTGTTGTGCGTGGTGGTCAAGGCCACCTTGTGGGAGTCCTCATTTTACCCCATGAGTTTCAGAACTTGAACTCAGGACAATCTTGGAAGCAAGGCTCTCTACTCTCTGAGCTGTCTTGAAGGCCCTGTTGTTTGTTTTTCAAGACAGGTTTTTACTATGTAACTCTGGCTAGCCTGGAACTTTCTTCATGTTTTTCTTTTTCTTTTTTCAAGACAGGGTTTCTCTGTGTAACAGTCTTGGCTGTTCTTGAACTTGCTTTGTAGACTAAGCTGGCCTGGAACTCACAGAGATCTACCTGCCTCTGCCTCCCGAGTGATGGGATTAAAGGCCCTACCATTGCCTGGATAGCCTAGAACTTTCTATTTGGACCAGGCTAGTTTTGTCCTGGCAGTGATCCTCCTGCCTCAGTGCTGGGATTACAGGTATGTGCAACCACACTGGCCTCCGAGGTACCACTGACATCACGTCACCCTGAGCAGTGCCTGGGAAACCCACTGGATGTCCAGCTCTCCCTAATCCACAGGGTGTATCTGTGGCCAGAAGTCTCGCTTTAGGTCAACCAGCCCAACCATTGGATTCAAGATGGATCCAGAGTGACGATGGCCGGGCAACTTCTAATTGACCTCATCACAGTGCCAGCTGTGCTAAGTGATACCACCAGGGGCACAACAGTTGACAACTGTCATAGCGAGGACGGAACCATAAGAAGAGGAAAATGGCTGCGTGACACCAGAACTCCCAGGAAAGCTGTGACTGTCCCCATGTCCCTCCCTTCAGCAGCTCATCCCAATCCTCCTTTCTTTTACACTGCATCTTAGTTCCGTCCCCAGGACCTGCAGGACGAAGGAGGACAAACAAGCTGACTCTGATCCCCCAGACATGCACAGACACACATGCACAGACACACACAGATATGCACAGACACACATGCACATACACACACAGACATGCACAGACACACATGAATATACACACACAAACATGCACAGACACACATGAACATACACACACAAACATGCACAGACACACATGCACATACACACACAGACACGCACCACACACATGCACTGAAACACACAAAGCACACCCATGCACAGACACACACACATTAACACACACAAACACAGACCACATCCATTCACAGACACATACACACCACACCCATGAACAAACACACACACATACATAGAGACACACATAGACACAGACACACACACATACAGATACACATATACGTACATCCACACACAGAAACACAGAGACATACACATATACTTAGACACACACGCACACACACATACACATACACGGGTCATTTTCTGTGGTGGGACCACTCTCCATACTGTGTAAATGGAACTGAAGTTCTCTGAAGAAGCTGCATTTGTCAAGAGTGTGCAGCCCTCTTGACCTTGGCTGAGTAGAACATGGCACCCTGAGAGAGATGAAGGGTGTGGGTCGAGAGAGAGATTATCCTAGCTGTCTTCAGTCCCGTGTAATAACCATTTACAACCCACCTCTCCTGCAACTTGACATCCTCTTGACTTTTAGAAGACATTCTTGACACACAAGGGTGTAGCTTCCATCAAACCTCACACTAGGAATTTCATTAAATATGTTTCTCAGTGCAGGGAGCTGTTCCTGCCTCCAGCATGCATGAAGCTGGGTGTTTCATTACTTGCACTTTTTTTAAAAAAAAGATTTATTTATTATGTATACAATGTTCTGCCTGCATGTCTGCAGGCCAGAAGAGGGCGCCAGATCTCATTACAGATGGTTGTGAGCCACCATGTGGTTGCTGGGAATTGAACCCAGGACCTCTGGAAGAGCAGTCAGTGCTCTTAACCTCTGAGCGATCTCTCCAGCCCCCTTTTTTGGTTTTTCAAGGCAGGGTTTCTCTGTGTATCCCTGGAGCTCTCTTTGTAAACCAGGCTGGCCTTGAACTCACAGAGATCCACCTGCCTCTGCCTCCCAAGTACTGGGATTAAAGGTATGTACCACCATTTCCCAGCTCATTCCTGGTACTTTATAAAGCAGGAATCGACACACATCTGCAATATCAGTGCTTGGAAGGTGGGGCAGAAAGATTAGAAGTTCCGGTCATCTTTGGTCACATAGAGGGTTCCAGACTAGTATAGACTATTTGAAGTCTTGTCTAAAAAAGGAGCCAGTTGTGGTTGCTTAGGACTTTAATTCTGCACTTTGGAGGCAGAGGCAGGTGGGTCTCTGAGTTCAGCCTAGCATTACCTTATCTGTTGTAGTTCATCTACCTGAAGGCCCCACCAATGCATTCTGGTTTGGCTTTGGGGCAGGGTTTCATGTGTCCCAGGCTGGCTGACAACTCAATATACAGGCAAGGGTGACCTTGAGCTCCTGATCCTCTGCTTCCTGAGTGCTAGGATTGCAGGCATGCCCCCACCTGGTCTTTGTAGTGCTGGCGATTGAAACTTTGGCTTTTTGTACTAGGTGAGCAATCGAGCCACATGCTCAGCCCTTCCGTCTATAATTTGCAATGACTCATGACTTCTCTTTTGTTCTGTGACTATACAGGTTAATGTCACTTTTCCCAAGTGTCATTTCCACATGTCATCCCAGCTACTTTGAACTTGAACCTACTCCTGGTCAAAAGGATGGAATCTGTGGCCTGGGTGGAGACTGAACATTCCAGCTGGGCTGGCTCATTCACTTTGTGTAAGGACCATCCCTAGCACAGTGGGCTCACCTTATGCCATTGGGGAGAGATGGGCGGAATAATTAGTCCTTTAATGAGATACTATAGTCTCCTTCCAGAATCCCTGTCCTTAGAGCAGAAGCCTATTTGTCACAGCCACATAAGATGGTAGGTTTATTGGCAAGCTTCATTTTACCCTTTCTTCTATCTTTTTTCTAAGCCTGCTGTGTAGCATGAATCTTAAAGAGTCTTATTAATAAAAACAAACCCAGAGCCAGGTATTGGGGTGAATGCTGGAAGATCAGAGAACCAGAACAAGCCACAGCCACCTCAACTTGTCAGTTCCTCAGCTGATCCTGTTTCCTTAGACTGGGGGCCTCTGTGTCCTTATCTGAATGGATCTCAGCTGAACTGCTGCTCAAAAGCGTAAAAAGCTTAACCAGCTATAGTTCCTTGTCCTCACGCCTTAAATACCTTTCTGTTCCCTGCCATTACTTTCTGGGATTAAAGGCGTGTGTCACCATGCCTGGCTGTTTCCAGTGTGGACTTGAACTCACAGAGATCCAGGTGGATCTCTGCCTCTGGAATGCTAGAATTAAAGGCGTGTGCTACCACTGCCTAACCTCTATGTTTAATATTGTGGCTGTTCTGTTCTCTGACCCCAGATAAGTTTATTAGAGTGCACAATATTTTGGGGAACACAATACCACCACACTGCTGTTGTCAACATTTTGGGGTTTCCCCCCAACATTTTGGGCTTCCTTACACTTTTTCTAAAGCCTCCCTCCACATCATGTGGCTGCCTGTCAGCCATGTGTCTGACCTCCCTGCCAGCGTAGATGGCATGACCCTTTTTCCTTGTCTCCATTCTCCTGCTCTGGGCAGCTACAGAGGTCTACAGCTTGCCTGCCCTGGGGGTTTCCTTTTAAACGCTAATAAAATTGTCATTGTGAACTGGGCGGTGGTGGCGCACACCTTTAATCCTAGCACTCTGGGGGCAGAGCCAGGCAGATCTCTGTGAGTTCGAGGCCAGCCTAGTCTACAGAGTAGATCCAGGATAGGCACCAAAACTACACAGAGAAACCCTGTCTCGAAAAAACCAAAAAAAAAAAAAAAAAAAAAAAATTGTTGTTGTGTCTCCAATTGAGTTCATTCTTAAAACTTTTTATTAATGAGGCTAAGCACCTCAAGAGGGGACCCCGGTTTTCCCATAGCACCTTCCGCAGAGCTGGTGTTTACCATCAGCGACTGCAGCTGGTTCAGTACTACCCCTGGCCCCCACCTACTGAATGTCAGCAGCTCCTCTTCTCTTCCAGCTACCAAACCCAAAACATATCTCCTGACATTGACAGATGTTCTGTGGGGGCCATTGTAGTCCCCTTCCCGATGGAGAACCATGGAATTGCTGGAAAAAATTACCTTCCCATGTGGTCCAGGAGCTGGGGCTCTGGCTGGGGCCCTTCCAGGGTTAGGGATGTCAGAACCAGATGTCTCCCTTTGATCCCAACAGCCTAATAGACTGCGAGGCCATGTGTTTCCTATCTGCTGGGGGCTCAGAGACTTCATTGTCCTGGGGTGAGGCCCGGAGTCTGTGGGAATTACCAGGCTCCCTCAGGGACAGTAGAAGGGGATAACATGTCAACTATGTCTTCGTTAATGAAGAAACATGTCATTCTGCGAAGGGAAAGAGAAGAGAAGTTGGTATTAGGGATACATGCCTGTGATCCCTGCACTTGGGACGTAGAGGCAGGGGGCTAGTCAAGTTCAAGACTAGCTTGGGCTACATATCAAGACCTTGACTCAAATAAATAAGTAAATCAATGAGGTGCTGGAGATTTCAGCAGTTAAGAACATGAACTGCTGTTGTAGAGGCTGTGGGGTAGCTCAAAACCATTAGTAAAGCCAGCTCCAGGGATCTGACATCTCCGGCATCTGTGGGCACATACACTAATATGCACATACCCTTACACACTTACACATATTTAAAAAAAACTTTGTGTGTGTGTGTGTGTTTTGAGACAAGGTTTCTCTGTGTGACAGCCCTGGCTATCCTGGAACTCACTCTGTAGGCCAGGCTGGCTTTGAACTCACAGAGATCTGCCTGCCTGTCTCCTGAGTGCTGGGATTAAAGGCGTGTGCCACCTCGGCTCGGCAATTTTTTAAAAAAAGTTTTCAAAATAATGAACAAAATATATAAAGAAATGAGGGACTAGAGAGACGGGTCAATCTGTAAAGTAGCTGCGGTGTGAGCCTGAAGACCTGAGTTCAGATCCTAGGTACCCACGGGAGATCCTGCTGTGCCTTTAATCCTAGCACCAGAGGGATGGAGACCTGAGGATCCGTGGAGCTTTCTGGACTGCTAGCCTTGCAGAATTGGTGAACCCCTTGTTCAGTGAGAGAACCTGTCTCAAAAAATAAGGTGGAGGCTTTGGGGAGGTGGTTCAGTGGGTACAGTGCTTGCCAAGCAGGCATGAGGACCTGAGTTCGGACCTGCAAACCCCACACAGATGCTAGGCAGGTGTGACGGCCCACCTGTCACTCCAGCTCTTGGGAGGCAGAGAGATCCCCAAGACAAGCCATCTAGCTAGACTAGCTGAATTGGTGAGCTTTTGGTTCAACTGGGTGGCCTTGCCTTGATCTATAAGGTGGGGGAATGGTCAAACACTTGACATTAGCCTATAATTTCCACGCACACACACCCCAACACATGTGACTAGGAATACACACATGCACACCACACCCAAAATAAGGTGGAGAGTCATTGAGGAAGACACCTGCACATGTACACATTTGCACACGCATGAACGTGTATACACACTCACACATACAACAAATAAGAGAAAACTGACTGAGGGGCTGGATCTTGGCAGGAGTAGAAGACTGTGTGACCTCAGGCAAGTTCCTTCACCACTCTGGGTTGTGAAAATCAAGTGCCAGGGGTTGGGAAGGTGCCCAGGGCTTCTGTGGCCTGCAACTGGCCTGGCCCTGTGAACGCTGAGTGTGTGTTTTCACTCTTGAAATGGAAGCAGGGCTGGATTGCTACAGAAGTCTCCTAAGAACTTTCCGGAAATGTGAAACTGCAGGGTCTTGCCACACAAGCCTGTCATTTTGAAGTGCTGAGGGCCAGCATGGTGTCTATGTCTAGAAAGGACACAAACCAAAAGACTGGGAGGGACTTTGGGTGGGCGGTTCCTTTAATGGCCTTTTGTTTGGGGCTAACTGGATTCAGACATTCTTAGAAAGTTTGAGGTTTTCTTGGTATCAGTCGAGGGGGCTGGAGAGATGGCTCAAGGCTAGAGCACTCTGCTCTCCCTGAGGACCCAAGTTCAGCTCCAGCACTCACCTCAGGCGGCTCTTAACTGCTTGCAACTCCAGCTCCAAGGAAATGGATTCCCTCTTCTGGCCTCTGTGAGCACCTGCTCCTACATACATACCCACACACAGGTGTAGACGCAATTAAAAATCAAATAAATGGTGGGTGTGGGGGCACCTACCTTTAATCCCTGATCTCTGTGAGTTCAAGACAGCCAGGGATACAAAGTGAGACCCTGTCTCAAACAAATAAACAAACAAGTAAATGAATGTTACACACACACACACACACACACACACACACACACTAAAAACAGGGTTTCTCTGTGTAGTCCTGGCTGCCCTGGAACTTACTATGTAGACCAGGCTGGCCTTGAACTCAGAGATCCACCTGCCTCTGCCTCCTGGGTGCTGGGATTAAAGGTGTGCCACCATGCCCAGCTTGTAAAATAAATGTTAAAAAAAAGACTAGGAATATTAAAGAATCGTCCATGGAGGTGATGAATGAAGGCTTAAGAGAAGTTAAATAAAAATTACAGGTCTGAAGAGATGGCTCTGTGGTTAAGAGGACCCTGGTTCAATTCCCAGCACCCACATGGCAGCTCATAACTGTCTATAACTTCAGTCCCAGGGGATCTGATGTCCTCTTCTGGCTTCCTTGGGCACCAGACATAGATGTGGTGCACAGACATACATGCAGGCAAAACACCCATACACATAAAATATACATAAATAAATACATTACAGGAATCCATTGTTTTGGACTAATCCGCAAGTGGCTCCAAGCAGCCAGGCTAAAAACTAAGATGGACTCGATTTCATGCCTCTCAAATGAGCTGTTTGTCTGGCCTAGGGAAGTGAAGGTGAGGTGATATTTCCCAGCTAAATTTCTCAGGCAGGCCATTTAACTGACAGCTAAAGCCGCTCCCTCCTTCGTTACCATGTAAAAGTTCCCTGGTGTTCCAAGACACGTCCTCAGCCTATTGTTTGGTTCCCTTTCAATAGAGGTAACTCCGACAGTTCAATGCACCAGCATACCTATTGTGTTTCTCGGCATGCTAGAATCATTCTATAAAATAACTGTACAACAACTAAAGGCCATTAATAAAGATTAAGCTAGGGCTGCGGTGTGGCTCAGTGGTGGCTTGGTTTGCTTATCATGCTTGAGGACCTGGGCTCCCCAGTACTATAAAGAGGCAAGAAGCAGGGCTGGGGTGTGGTTTAGCTGGAACAGTTCCTGACATCAAGGCGTGAAGCCCCAGCGTCCCACAAAGTAGGCATGGAGGTGCACCCTGCCACCCCAGCATTTGGGACGGGGAGGCAGGAAGATCAGAAGTTCAAAATCATTGTTGTGGGATATTTGTACACGGTGTGGAAAGATATTGCTGTGATTGGTGTACTAAAAAGCTGGTTGACCAATAGCTAGGCAGGAGGTATAGGCGGGACTTCTGGGCAGAGAGAAAACGCTGGGAGGAAGAGGGCATGAGCAGTACAGAGAGGAGGTAACTAGGCACTCGACAAAATGTAGATTAAAATAAATAGGTTAATTCAAGTTATAATAGCTAGTGGGACAAGCCTAAGCTATAGGCCACGCTTTCACAATTAATAAGTATCCATATTGTTATTTGTGAACTGGCAGCCTAAAGAAAAATCCGACTAAAGGTCATTTTCAGCAACATAGGAAATTCGAGGCTTGCCTGGACTATTTAAGACCCTACCTAAAAGAAAAACAGTACAAGTTGGAATTTTGTTTTGTTTAACTGTTTTTTAGATTTACTTATTTTTCTTTGTGCATATGAATGTGTTGCCTGCATGCATGCATGTTTGTGCACCACATGCGTGCATGTTGGACCCTCTGGACCTGGGTTTATAGATGATTTCAAGCTACCATATGGGGCTGGGAATCAAACCCAGGTCACCTTAACCTTTGAGTCATCTTTCCAGCCCCCTGGCATTTTGTTCTTTGACCTTCCTCCTGGTTTCTGTATCTCCCCGCCCCCCTTTTTAGACAGGGTTTCTCTGTGTGGCCCTGGCTGTCCTAGAACTCACTCTGTAGAACAGGCTGGCCTCAAACTTAGAGATCCACATGCCTCTGCCTTCAAGAGCTGGAATTAAAGGTGTGCGCCACCACCTGGCTGGTTCTGTATTTTTCGTTCTCAGTGCCAGCTCCATGACACACCCGCCCCTGCTAGCCCCTCCCAATCAAAGCTACACTGCAACGATGCAGTGGGATGGGGAGACTCCCAGGCCTAGAGATGGCACTGTGACCCTAGCCAAGATGGTAGACAAAATTATCAGAAAACAAAAGAGAAGAAGAAGAAAAAAAAAGAGGTAGATTCTTTTCGTTGTAGCCTCTAGCACACCAGGGAGCTTGGTGTATGAAGCTTGTGTGTGAGCATGCATACACACACACAGACACACATACAAACACAGCCCCTCCCACCCCCAGTAATGCCCACCCCTTCCCGTCTCCCTGGCTCACTCATCCTGCACACTCTGCCTTCCCTGGCACACTGTCTCCCTCTGCTGCTCAGACACGACCTTTGGCCCTCTCACCACAAACCCAGAACAGGAGGGAAATCGTGGCTGCTCAAGTTTTACAAACGGGACATTTCTTTCTCTTTTCCTGTTTTGAGATATGGTCTCCCTCTGTAGCTCAGGTTGGCTTTGAATTCCTGACCCTCCTGGCTCCATCTTCCCTGTGCGGAGATTATTATGTATGTGTGCCACCACACAATCCTGCTCTCTCTCTCTCTCTCTCTCTCTCTCTCTCTCTCTCTCTCTCTCTCGGCTTCACTGTGTAGCCCTAGCTAGCCTGGAAGTAACAGAGATCTGCCTCTGCTTCTGCCTCTTGAATGCTGGGATTAAAGGCACAGACCAACATACTCTGCCTTCTTCAGCTTTTCTTAACATGAAAGGGTGGTCTGTGCCAATTTCCCTGGTCAAGTAGACATAAATTATTATCTGGGACCCAGAGAACTGAGCCCCTGAATCAGGCTGTCACTGAACGCACGTCACTGTGTCAGGAAGACTTCCCAGACTTCCCAGACTGGCCCAGGTGAGTTTCTTTGGTTCTGTGCTGGGGTTCTTTTCAGAAATGGTTGATTTCCTCTGAAAAGAGCATGAGCCTTTCAAGGCTGGGATGCTGCGGCAATTATTTTAGAATCCCAGGCAGATCCTGAAAGCACAGGGGTGGAGGAAGCAAGTGCCGTCCTGTTGGTGTTGTTTTCACTGCCACCAGCAGGGGGTGCTGGAGCGCCACGCTTCTACACAGATGGGTTCTGTTGGAGGGGAAGGGGACTCAGGTGAGGACTCTCTCCTCTCCTCAGAATCAGGTCACTCTGTTAGGCTGTGAAGAACATGGGGACTTAGGCCCAGGGCATCCCACCTAGGACTCTGTGCCTTCCCATCTGACCCTTGTAGTTAATAAAGCAAGGATGGGCCAGGCAGAGCTCTGAGCCTGGCCAGGTGTAGCGTCTCATGTAGTGCAGGCTGGCCCTGAACGTGCTGTGTGTCCAAGGATGGTCTTGGACCTCTGATCTTCCCTCTTCTTCCCAGTGCTGGGATTACAGGCTTGCACCATCACACCTGGGCCCTGAGAAGGTCTCACCCGCAGGCCAGAAGGAGAGGGAGGTGGACCGCAGGGACCTGGTTTTCCATCCATATTCGGAGGACAATAACACACATGTCAATTTTTGTGTTTTGTTTTTTATTGAGATGAGGGTCTCATGTATCCCAGGCTGGCCTTGAACTTCATGTAGCTAAGGCTGGTTCAGTTGTCTATAGTGTCTCTGGATGCTGAAGGTAGGAGACATTAGCAGATCCTCCTGCCTCCATCTTGAAAGTGCTGGGATGACTGACAGGTGTGTCCTCCCATGGGATGACGGGTGTGCTCTTCCACACCTGCCCACATCTCTCTTCTGTGCACTAGTTGGGCTTACTCCATCCAGTAGACCCCCTTTTCCTCCCTCCTTCCCTCCCTCCCTTCCTCCCTCCCTCCTTTCCTTCCTTCCTTCCTTCCTTCCTTCCTTCCTTCTTTCTTTCTTTCTTTCTTTCTTTCTTCCTTCCTTTCATTTATTCTTTCTTTTCCTCCCTCCCTCCCTCCCTCCTTCCTTCCTTCCCCCACCTTCTCCTCTTCCTCTTTCTTCTGACTTGCTATGTAGTTCTGGCTGGCTTAGATCTTACTATGTAGATCAGGCTAGCCTTGAACTCACAGAGATCCGCCTGTCTCGTCTCCCAAGTGATGGCATTAAAGGCGTGCACTACTATGCTCCCACCCCACTTTTTCACATACTGGGGACTGGACTAATGGCCTCACACAGGCTAGATAGACACTGTATAACTGAATTTCGTCAACTACCCTCATTTTATTATTAATTGGGCTTTTTGTTCTAAATTATTTTTAGATACAGGGCATCATGGCACACACCTTTAATCCTAGTACTGAGGAGGCAGAGGAAGTCAGATCTCTGTGAGTTCAAGGCCAGTATGGTCTACATAGCAAGTTTCAGGTCAGCCATGGCTATATAGTAAGACCTTTTAGTTTTAGTTTTTGTTTTTCAGGGTCTGGAGAGATGGCTCAGAGTTTAAGAGCACTTCCTGGTTTCCACAGAATCCAGGTCTGTCCCTAGTATTCACAGACAGCTCACATCCCTCTGTACTCTAATTCCAGGGGATACAACACCCTCTTTTGGCCTCCGAGTATATGTATGTATTTGCAGGTAAAACACTCAGAAGCATAAGGTGAAAATAAGTCAATCTTTAAAAAGAAACAAAATTGGTCTCACTATGTAGTTCTGGATGTTCTGGAACTTGCTATGTAGGGCAGTTTGGCTCTGAACTTTTCAAGGCCTTTCTGCCTCTGTGTATTGGCCAGTTTTATGTCAACTTGACACAAGCTAGAGTCACCTGAAAGGAGGGAGTCTCAACTGAGAAAATGTCTCCATAAGATTGGGCTGTAGGCAAGCCTATAGGGCATTTTCTTAATAAGTGATTGATGGGGGAAGGGCCCAGCCCACTGTGGGTGGTGCCATGCCTGGGCTGGTGGTCCTGGGTTTCATAGGAAAGCAGGCTGAGCAAGCTAGTAAGCAGAACCCCTCCATGGCCTCTGCATCAGCCCCTGCCTCTAGGTTCCTGCCTTGTTTGTGTTCCTGTCCTGACTTCCTTCAATGTCAAACAGTAATTTGGAAGTGTAAGCCAAATAAACCTTTTTCTCTTCAACTTGCTTTTGCTCATGGTGTTTCACCATAGCAATAGAAACCCTAACTAGGACCCTCTGTCTCCCAAATCCTGGTGTTACAAGATCTATGCCACTATACTAATAATAGTGATTATTAAATTTGAAACAGGGTCTCACAAGTTGCCCAGGCTGGCCTTGGACTTATGGTTCTCTCGCTTCAGCCTCTTTAGTAGCTGGGATAACAGACTTGTATATCAGCAGTCAAATCTTCCAGTAGAACTCGCTGCAGAGGAAAAGTCCACACTCAGCATGCAGCCAGCCCATTTGGCATTGACTCTCATTCCTGTGACGGTCTGTGTGACACTGAGCCAGTGACCTCGGTGGAGCTCAGTGTTTGCAGTGTCTCTGGACAATGTTTATGACAGATACCACATGGGTGTCCTGCACACGCGTGCTTTCCCCTCGATGCAGTTATTGACGTTGGAAACTAAGTCATCTTTAGTTATACAAGAAGTACTCGAGAAAGGAGGGTCAGGAGTTATTCTCAGCTACGTAGCAAGTTCGAGGCCAGCCTGAGCTTCATGAAATCCTGTTCCAAAAAAGCCAAAACAGGGCTGGGGAAATGGCTCAACAGGTAAAGTATTGCCACACAAGCATGAAGATCCAAGTTCAATCCCCAGCACATGAAAAAAAAAAAA
>CABHPR010139581.1:0-24583 GCA_902168415.1 Peromyscus melanophrys
TTTGGTCAAAGGCTGAGCATATGAAGTGGGCAAAAGTATTTCCTGTACGAGTGTCTTTATAACACGCTATCTGATGGTAGGAGAGGGGTTTTGTGCCAACGGCCCTGCTCTGTGACAGGCTGTAGCAGATCTGACCGAGCAAGGCCAAATTCTGAATCCTTTTGCCCCTAGATAAAGCTCTTGTAAGTGACAAAATATAATTTACAAATAAACTAAAAAAAAAAAAAAAAAGTAAAAAAAAAAAAAAAAAAAAAGAAAAAAAAGAAAAAAAATTGCTGCCTGCTAGATATTTTATCCCTTTGGGAACTTCTTTTTCATTTTTTATTCTTTTATTTCTTTTTATTGAAAATTGATTTTTATATCATCCAGAAGACAGTTTCTCGTCCCTCCTCTCCTCCCAGTTTCCCACACACATCCCCCCATTTCCCCCAGATCCACTCCCATCTGTTTCCCTTTGGAAAAGGGCAGGCCTCCAAGACACAACAACCAAACACACCAAAACAAGATACAAGAAGACAAGGCCAAAACCTTCACATTGAGGCTGGACAAGGCAACCCGGTATGAAGAAAAGAGTCCCAAGAGCAGGAAAGAGTCAGACACCCCCACTCCTACTAATAGGAGTTTCACAAAAACACCAAGCTAACAGCCATAACGTATATGCAGAGGACCTGCTGTCGACCCTTGCAGGCCGTGTGCTTGCTACTCCAGTCTCTGTAAGTGCATTTGAGCCTTGCTTAATTGAGTCAGTGGTCCATGTTCTACTGGTATCTTCCATCCCCTCTGACTCCTATAGTCTTTCCTCCCCATCCTTGGAGGGCTTCCTGCAGCTCCAAGGGAAGGGACTTGATGGAGACCTCCCATTTAGATTCTCTCTCCACATAATGTCTGGCTGTGAGTCTCTGCATCTGTTCTCATCTGCTGCCAGAGGAAGCCTCTCTGATGACTACTGGATAAGCTACTGATCTATGGGTATAGCAGATATCATTAGGAATCATTTCATTGATTTGTTTGTTTGTTTGTTTGTTTGTTGCCAGTCATGTTTGGTTCTATTGTAGGTCTCTGGGCTATCCAGACTCTGGTTCCTGGTCATGCAGGCAGTGTCCGGTTTCCTCTTGTGGAATGGATCTCAAGCTAAACTAGACTTTACTTGGCCACTCCCACAAGTTCTGTGCCACCCCTGACCCAGAATAACTCTCAGGCAGTAAAGATAGTAAGTAGGTCAAGGGTTTTGTGACTGGGTTGGTGTACAGGTTTCACTTTCCATAACCTGCAGAGTACCTTCCTAAGCCACAGAGACTAAAACATAGGGGTGAAGGCTCCATGCAGGCTCAGCTTGACCTCTCTACATTCAGTGAGCTATGTGGATGTTGTACTCCACAATGGGAGCCCTCTGTCAGTTTTTCTGGCAGTGACCATCTGTCCTAGCATCACCCTGAGTTTTTTAAGGATCTCCATGGGACCCTCTCAGCCAAGAACTCAACCAAACGCAACCCAGTTCTACTACTGGACACCTTGCCTAGTTACAAAAAAATGGCCAGTTAAGACTCCTTATCCTCCACTACTAGGAGTCCTCAGCAGGGTCACCCTCATAGATTCCAGGAAGTTTCTACTGCACAACGTATGCACATCACTCTTCAAGAGCCCCCCAAACACAGCTATCTGTCCCTGCATTCTCTCCCTCCATCCACTCCCAACAATATGATCCTACCACTCCTATCTCTGCCTGCCCCTAGTCTGCCTACAAAATCTACTCAATCTCCCCTTACTAGGGAGATCCATGTGCCCCCCTCCCCTGCCAGAGCCGTACTTGTAACCTAACCACTCTGGGTCTGTGGATTACAGCTTAATATTCATTTACCTACCAATTAATATCCGCTTATAAGTGAATATATACAATATTTGTCTTTCTGGATCTGGGTTACCTTACTCAGGATGATTTTTTTCTAGTTGAATCCATTTGCCTGCAAATTTTAAGCACTAGTGCTTCTTCTCTTCATTTGGTTTTGCTGATGTGAGATTATTTATTTCCTGTGTTTTCATGGGTGTAGTTAACTTCCTTAGGTTGGATTTGCCCTTCTAGCACCTTCTGTAGGGACGGATTTGTAGATAGATATTATTTAAATTTGATTTTATCATGGAATATCTTTTTTTCTCTATCCATGGTGATTGGGAGGTTTTTTCCATATAGAATCTGGGCTAGCATTGATGATCTCTTAGAGTTTTTGACACCTCTGTTCTTTTGGCTTTTAGAGTCTCCATTGAGAGGTTGGGTGTAATTCTAGTAGATCTTCCTTTATACGTTACCTGGTATCTTCCCCTTCCAACTTTTAATATTCTTTGTTCTGTATGCTTAGCATTTTAATTATTATGTGGTGAGAGGACTTTCTTTTCTGGTCCAATCTACTTGGTGTTCTGTATGATTCTTGTACCTTTATGGGACTCTCCTGTTTTATATTAGAAAATTTTCTTCAATGATTTTGTTGAAAATATTCTCTGGACCTTTGAGCTGATATTCTTCTCCTTCCTTTATTCCTATTATTCTTAGGTTTGGTCATTTCATAATGTCCCCGATTACCTGGATATTTTGTGTCAGGAATTTTTTAGATTTAACATTTTCTTTGAGCAATATACCTATTTCTTCTACCTTATCTTCAATGCCTGAGAGCTTCTCTTCCATCTTTTTTATTCTGTTGATGAAGCTTGCCTCTGTAATTCTTGTTTGTATTCCCAATTTTTTTTTTTATTTTCAGAATTCCTCTAGTTTGTTTTGACTTTATTGCTTGTATTCTAATTTTCAGTTCTTGAACAGTTTTATTCATTTCCTTCAACTGTTTGCTTTTTTTCCCTTGGCTTTCTTTTAGGGATTTATACATTTCCTCCAATTCTTTGTGGTTTTTTTTCCTGACTTTCTTTAAGGGCTTTATTAATTTCCTCCAATAGTTTGTTCATGTTCTCCTCAATTTTTAAAAAGAGATTTATTCGTTTCCTCCTTAAGGAACTCTACTATCTTCATATAGTTGGTTTTAGTATCTTTTTCTTGTGCTTCAACTATGTTGGATTATTCAGGGCCTGCTGTGGTAGGATAGCTGGGCTCTGGTTGAGTCATATTGCCCTGGCTATTATTTATCTTGTTCTCATACTGGCATCTAGGTATCTGGATTTGTATTGATTATAGGGCTAGGTGCTGATTTCTGGGTTTGCCTTTTTTGGGTGTGTGTTCTGTTTCTTGATTTCTGTTTCCTCTCTGGATTTTCAGAGAATATGTTGGCTGTGTGTTGCCTTTTTTCTAGGTCTGCTAGCCTGATGTGCTCACAGGGAATGCTTGCTGGTGTTGGAGGCTAGGGGAAGGGAAGGCCAGGGAAGATGGTCTGCTGTAGCTCTAGGGGCAACCCTGAGGATTGGATTTGGGAGAGCATAAAGAGTACAGAAGGTCCACAGGCAATCTGCCTAGTTTTCTGGCAAGCATGCCTGTGTCTAGCAGGGGGTGTCTACCTATGTTGGAGGTTGGGACATACCAATGAGTAGGTGAAGGAGAGGCTAGGGGAATGGCCTATGGGATCCACAGGAGGCATGGACAGGGGGTAAGGGAAAATGTAGCTGGTGTTCTGTTGCAGTGTTAGGGGCAACCCTGAAACTTAGGTCTGGGGAAAGAGAGAGAGTGGCAAAGGTCCATGGGCAGCCTACCTGTGCTTGCAGTAAATATTCTTAAAGATAGGCACAGACCTCTGGCAGAATCTGTTCATTCTTCCCAAGAGTCAGTCATCAGCAACAATATGTTACCCTTCTTAGAGGATAAAGTTGAGACATACGTGTTCAGAGTTAGATATTGCATGTTTTATTGTTTTCTATTGGAGGAAAGTCTATAAGCCAAATCCTGTTATAAGTAAATACCAAGTGCTTCGGTAAATTTATTCCTCAAAGGATGAATTTTATCAAATCAATTTAAGACACTGTTTTTTCTCTCCAACCATGGTAACCCGCACAGACCTTACTTAGTAGTGATAACTAACTGTAACTCATTAGCCTTATGGACTCCACAGAAAATGGCACACTGCTGTCTGGAAGAACCAGAGAACGTGAGGCTCGTTTTCTGAAGTTCAGTCTTAGCTTCCTATGATGTAACTCTTCCACTCACAAGAACCTGCTAAGAGCAAAGAAAAGCAAGACGCAGGCAAATCCTCTTGTGTGTGGATGACTTCCAAAGTTTGAAATGGGAATTAGGTAAACAAATAATTTCGAACAAAAGAAAAGTGATGAAATGTTTACAGCATGAACGAAGCCTCTGAAGGAGGTTTTTAAACATAGACAATAACAGGAAATTGAATAAAACAAAATTGAATTTCATTATTCAAAATTCAATAAAGTGATAACATTAATTTTATAAAGCAAACACATGTAATAAAAACCTTAATTTTTTGAAAATGTGAAAACCACTGCGTGAACTCCGTTCTGTGTGTGTACAGGTCTCCTAGTCATTATGTTAGAGAAATGCATGGAGCCAATGTTTACCTGACTATTGAATGGTAATATTTATGATGTGAATGTAATATAAATTATGCACATTTTTAGCAGTTTTGTTCCTACTTTTTCCTTTGTTAAAATTGTTCTTTACTATTCAAAGATTTAGCATATTCTATGCCTGAACATTCCACTTATTCTCCTAGATAAATGTGTGTATGTGTGTATGTTCAAACTCCCATGAGCACATACGTCTTATGCACGCACATAAAATTGTTTGAACAGTGGCTCACGGGAAGTTTAGAAAGGAATGAGGAAAAAGACATACACATGTAAGATTGTAACAGTGTAACTTCTAAAAATACAGTATACCCTGCTTGCTGAGGAAGAGGCAGTGTGCTGGAAGCCCAGATAGGGTGGCAGCCTGAGGCCCAGGCAAGATACCCTTGAGAAAGCCCCATCAGTTGACCTGCAGATAAATCTGCACGCATTTTCACCACCATCTCATATTTTTCTTTTGCAGGTACAGTAGAGAAAAATTAACTTCTTTGTCTCTGTACTTTGTCCAAACTGTAAATTAATGATTCTACTTATTATTTTCTTCCTCCTAATTTCTTTTGGAAATATGCAAATGAAGATGGATTAGCAACATGACTATCTGGTAACAAGATGGCCATCTCACTCAGGAAATAAGACAAATGGTGGAATCTCTTTGGAGTCCTGGGGTTGCATGTATTTGATTTTGTCTAGGATATGATAACTCCACATATACTGGTATTGAGTGTTGTTATCACTCAGTGTGGTTAGAGAATTGGGGTCCAAACATGTGGACAAGAAGGGTCTCACTTAAAGGATGGCTTTGTTTCCACAATGTATGCCTTAGGATACCTTAAATACTATTATACGAAAATTTATTTGTGAAAATAAACAGTGGTCTTTCTCGTGAAAGAAATCCTCTCACTTTTTGAGGGTGGTTGTGGGGATTTAGAGACATGAGGTCAATATCATTATAGTAAGGAGAGATCACTTTGGTATGGAGTAGTGAGTGAAACAGGAGTGTGGCTCAGAGGCCCAAGCCAGGCTTTCCTTCTCTCAGTGTACACACACCCATGGTAGGACTTTGAGAATCGTCGTTCGTTTTTCTGTGCTGAACAGCATGCATTTCTGAACCCAATAACTTGTGTCATCATTACAGGATTGTTTACTATCAAGGAAAGGATTTGCCCTGCCCACAGGCAAGAGAAATAAGGAAAAAATGACACTTTCCTCTTTTCAGACAGGGAAGGCGGGAAAGGAACAGTGTTCAGGGATAGGACTTTAAGACAGCAGCTTAGAGAACGGATCTTACAGAGCCACTAAAAAATCATTTAAGATACAGCAATATAGGAAAATGTAATTGTAAGTTCTTAAAGGGATGTTTAGATAGAGGGTGGGGTTTAATGGCCCCAGGGATTGTGTGTGCAATAATGAAATGCTCAGCTACTTGGTAAAGATAATGCTTCTTTGACTTATAAACTTTGCAGCATAGAACAGAATAGGTGAGTCTGAGCTAAAGTAGCTTAGCAATCATCACTTTCTGCAGCAGTGCCCAGACTTGTATACATGTAGCAGACATATTGAGAAATTATCAGCCTGGCATCTGATCCTGGAATTTCACCAGTCAGGCCATGCTGAGTCTGGTTCTGGGAAGCCCTGATGGCCTCCAGGAAGGCTACCAGCTACACTTGCAGGGATGGAGTGGGGTCAGGAAGAGAACAGAACTGAGGAAGGGAGTGATCGTGTACCTGAACACAAACTCGCTTTAGGGAAAACTGTAGGGCCATTGAAGAAACTAAAATTAGGACGAACATCATCGTGATGTGTGGTACTGAGAGTAGCTTTCCCATCTCCAGGTAAAGTCTACAAAGGCAGACAGGTAGAGGTTTTTCTCAGCCAGTTCTTGAGAGTCTGAGACACTACTTTATAGAAACTAGGCCTTGATGATTATCTATTGGATATGTGGAGATAACCTCATTTTACATTTATGTGCTAGAAGCTTAGACATGTGAGCTTAAAATATGTGAATACATAAATAGTTATATGTGTACATACAAATTACATATTTTACACAGAGAAGCAAATGCATAATACAGAACAATGTGATAAAATAGGGATGTTAACCTCCAGTTTATGTGATTACAAGTTTTTTTCTCCCCTCTCACATTTCCCCACATGTGTAAGTTTTCTCTCTAAATAAATGAACTAATTAACTCCATAAACATAAAATGTCACACAACTGTACCCCATGGAACACACGGTCATTTAAAAGAATTAAATAGAAACACAAGAAGAGCTAGAGAAATCCCAGACCAGTCACAGATGTCTAATTTCAAAGCCACTGAACAAGGCAAACCCTACACTAGCTCCGTAAGTACAGTTCTTTCGGATGGACGGTCACTAAATTTCTTATCAAAACTAAAGGTGGTGGAGAAAAAGAGCAACTAGTTATTGTTTTCCCTGCCCTGAAGGGAGGAATCAGTCACCCTCTTTCCCTGCATTCCACACAATGTGATTGACGATGACACTCATGGACACAGTTCTCTTTTTTTTTTTTTAAGTCTTGCTAATGTTTTGACTAAGAATAATTTTCTAACATTGCCTTGGAAACAATTTTATCTCCCTAAATAACACTGGGATGTTATTCCTGTGTTATTTTAATTTATTGATTTGAAAGTGCTTCCTATTTTCTTTCTTCATAAGTCTTTTCCTTGAGCATTGATCAAAGACTTCCTATAGGGAAGAACAAGGAGATCTCACAGAGAGCTACCATTTTAATGAAAAGGCCCTGTATTCCCCAGCCTCACTCTGCTTTGATATCTTTCACAAATGAGTTAAAGGGCAATAAAATGTCAAAAGAAAGGAGGACAAATATCTTCCAGGATTAATAGCTGTTTCTCCCAGACATGCATCAATTTTAGGAAGGCAAGGGGAGGATGCTCACTGAGCAGGTCAGAGACACTAAGTAAACAGATTGCTTTCATCGGTCCTCATTACAAATCAGTAATTAAAACAGTGAAACAGCAAGCATTCATCCTAGAGATTTCTGTGCTTCCAGATCCTGAATTTCTTAGCTTGAAGTACTTTCTAGAAATTCCTAAGACTCTGCTGCTGATTTCTGTAAAAGAAGGCCATTGGCTGCACATGTAAGAGTGGAATGGGATAAAGAAAAGGCTGTAAATCTTAAGACCAAAGCTCTACAAATGACTTCTGAAAATGCTCAGCCTTAATACCCAAACAGGCTTCACTTGAGACATCTCTATAGTTAAGAATAATCATCACATATACCCAGTTAAAAGGAAACAGGCCAATCTCCCAGTTCTGAATTGCCTATTAGAAGTCTGTCTCTCTATACTTACCCATAAGAAAGTATATTCTGATTGCTTACTCTTAGTCAGGCACTGTGTCTGTAGTAGTTACAAGGACAGAGCTTGTGGTCTACTATTGTGTTCATCCCAGTGTCACAGGTGGAAAACAAAACTAAACAAATGAAGAATGAAAACAATAGACACTGGAGTTGGGTTCCTTTAAGACATGTGCACAGAGCCAACTCTAAGGTGCAAAGGATGGTAAGTTCAGAGCTGAGCAATCAAGGTTGCTCTCAGAAGGCCTCACTGATTAAGAGGAGGGTGGGACCAGGTGATTGTCCACAAAGAAAGCATTAGAAGCAAGAACATTTAAGAATGAACAAGTTGGGATAGAGAGATGGATTAGAGGTTTTGAATGTATACTGCTCTTGCAGAGGAACCTAGTTTGGTTCCCATAACTCATTCCATGTAACTCACAACCATCTGTTCCAGAGGATTCAACATCATCTTCTGGCTTACATGGATACCTGCATTCATGTGTACACACCTCTCCACAGACAAAAATCATACATGTGTCTCAAAATACCTGTGCAAGATTAAAGTCCTGGGTCCTATCCCTGCAAATTAGAATTTGGGGGTTTTAATGGAATGTTCTCCAAAGTGTCTCCTTTGTTCCTATTTAAAAAAATGCTCTGAACCAAGACACAGTGTGGCTGGAAGACAATGAACTGGATTTCTCCACTCTGGCCCCTGGACTATGTTGGATAATTCTGACTACTTGCATATACAGCCACAGCCTTATCCCAGAGAACAGAAACAAAATGTGTATCAGACCAGTAGGGTCAATTTATTTCACAGTTAAAGTAGAATTAGTCTTACCTTGTTTTCTCTAATTTCTTAGAGTTCACTACTCTTACAAGTTTTGTGTTCCAATAAAAAGTTGTATCTTGTTTGGTAGCATGTTTATGTGATGTGGTAGATAGATGATGGACATGCTCTATATATTATATATTCTAGCTATTTAACAACATGTATTCAGTCACATGGACCCTTTCTTAGGTCCATTTACAGGTTATTCCAATAACAATGACCCACAAGTTATTTAGAATTCAGTCTAAATCCCCTTTCTCTCCTTGTGCCTTGGATAGTCTTTTCACTGACATGAATATAGGCATCATCAACATCTTATTGGTCAAAGATTCATAATAATTCTGAATCATATGTGAGCTCTGGACCCATGTATATAGCTGTCACTCAGAGTTTGTGCTTTAAGTGTAAGACCAGTGTTTCCAAAAGTGAACTACAGAGTTCATCTTTGAAAACTGTACTTGCTTCAATCTCTATACCCAATTATTTACCTCTTATTGTTTATATCATCAAGGTCTAGGCAGGAAAGGATGACACTGTTACGTGTTTAAAGCCAATAAAATCTAATGCAGGGAAATGGTTACACAAGGGATGAAAGAACTGAGATACTAAGCAGAAGTTCATGAGGCAACACAAAGACTGTCAGTAGGCCAGGGCAGGACATAGTGTTATGGGGACTTAGAGGCTAATAGCATCTGGTAGAATCTGGAAGCAGAACAAGCCAGTCTGGTGTGCACCAGTGCCATGGATGACAGGCTGCACCTGCGAGGGGTGCCCTGCCTTCCTTCAGCTTCCAGCTGGTGCCCGTGCAAGCAGAAGCCAGCTTCAGTGAGGAGACGTGGCCTCGAAGGCAGAACAAAAAATGGTGACAAGGAATGAATCTGATGGCACAGCTCCAGATACAAACAAATATTCCTAAAACCTGTCTCTCCTCTTCATCCAAGGATTCTGTTACCCTCGCAGGCTTCCACCGTTGTCCCATCCAATTCATGAACCACAGAAACACTGGACTAATTTTTTTCATCATGTAAATTGGGTGTGTTTCAGATGTACTTGTCCATTTTCACTTTTCCCCGTCTGCCTATCGTACATCAATGACTGCCTACTGCCCTTTGGTAACAGACAGGGAAACCACATTTACAATACTCTGATCCAGGCATATTCAATCCACCAGTCCACTCACCCAACTGTAGACCGTGGAGCTCCCATTGAGCTTTCTGAAGACACCAAGCCCGTTTCATCTGTAAAGCTTTAGTTAACAGCTCTTGTATGGCAGCCTTCTTTGCCTTTAAAGCTAATGAAATGCTCTCAGCTCTGGTGGCCTGACAAGGTAAGAGCTCTGAGGAGTACCTGTCTTCTAGCCCGGTGCTAACTTCAACATCTTTACTCTTTGTTTATTATGTATTCTTTTCCTTACTGCTACACTTAAATAGCACCATTATATAAAGAAACTAGATGGTCTCATTTCAACTGTGTACTCAGAATTAAGCAGAGCATTGAGTACATTAAAATCATTCAAAGAAGATTATTGAATAAATAAATGAATCACTGGATATCAAAGGTGACTGGGAATTAATACATTAACTTAGAAAAAGAAAGTACAAACATAAACATGGCATAAAAACTAAAATCCACACATATGTCTACTATTTTTATTTTTAAATAATAGTGATTATAGAACATGAAGTTAAGGCTTAAATATATTACCAAGTATATCATGAATACTATCAAAGGTAAAGCATCCTAGTTTTTTTTTATTGAACACATGCATAAACTCAGAAGTATACCCAGGGCTTATTAAATTGCAGATTCTGATTGAGTAGGTCTGGAGGGGGCACCTGATATTCTGCGTTTTTAACACACTTCTTGATGATTCCAAAGGATCACCTTTCTGAGTGGCTAGAGAGCTCTCCAGTTGATGAATTAATTGGCTTTTCAGCTCTGCTTTCTAGTGTCCACAACTTTTAGCTCATCTGCATTCTCAGCCAAAGTAGAAAGAAACCACAAAATCAATACCAGGCCATGTTCAATTAGTCTAATCAGTCTCTTGACATTTTCCACTGGAAAGGATGGTCTCAACCTCTGTTTACTTTACTCCAGCATTTTCTAAGAGATTTTGTGGTTCAAATTTTCATCATGAGAGCATTAACTAACTTGTGTTTGAGGACTAACAGTTAATGCACAAATCAATAAAGGTAACTGTCATTTGTATGGTACTTTATATCTTACAAAGAACTTCTGGTACGATATTGTGTTCAGTTCTCACAGCAATCTGACCTGTAGCAATTGACGTAAAATCTTTGGTCAAATACTTTAAAGGAGGAAGTTAAAGGCAGCAACAATCAGGAGTCATTGAAATTTTTATGTTCACCCATCACTTTCATGTATATTAGCCAATTTTATTTGTACAATGATCATCAAAAATAGGTATTTGTATGTGGTTAATGGTCCTATGTAGCTGTGGTATTGGTATCCCAAGTTCTATTCATATCAGTTCTGTTGTACATCTGTCTTATTGATTACCCAAAAATATACTTTGATTTCAATCACTGCACCATGATTCAGTTCCTGAGAGAGTTCAGACTTGAAGATTTTACCTGCAAATTTGGAGAAACAATAAATTCTATCAAAGGGGTGTCTTAGCTAAGGTTACCATTACTATGATGAAACACCAGGAAAAATGACACTTGGGAAGGAAAGGGTTTATTTGGCTTATACTTCCACAACACAGTTCATCATCAAAGGAAGTCAGGACAGGAATTCACACATGGCAGGAACCTGGAGGCAGGAGCTGATGCAGAGGCCATGGAAGAATACTGTTTACTTGCTTGATCCACATACATGGCTTGCCCAGCCTGCTTTCTTATAGAACTCAATACTACTAGCCCAGGGATGGTATCACTCACAATGGACTGGGCCCTCCCCTATCAATCACTAAGAAAATACCCTACAGGCTTGCCTACAGCCCAATCTTTTGGAGGCATTTTTTTTAATTGAGGTTCCCTCCTCTCAAATGAATTTAGCTTGTGTCAAGTTGACATAAAACTAGCCAGAAAAGAGTGAGTCATACCATTCCCTAGGCTTAAAAAAAGGTGACAACCCTCTACTCTCTTGGAAGTAAGAATCTTAAGGAACTAGCTTATGACTCTGTGTCTATGATTTTCACATGCGTGTGTACACACACACACACACACACACACACACACACACACACACGCACGCATACACACATGCTTCCCTACAAATTTTAGGGACTGACTTATCTACATGAAGAGAAAGGAAAAGTATGATGTCATGCTCATAGCACATCCTTCTATCCAGCAGGGGTAAGTTATTAAAGCTATTGTTCTCATTTCTTGTCCTTAGTAAGTCATGTGCAGGAGAATAAAGCATTCTCCATTATGCATTACTGCATCTATGCTTGAGTACTGATTTTCCTCTAGAAGTTTGGGGTCTCCTATCACTGAAAATTTTAAGGGTCTGAGCTCAGTGCTGTAGAACACACTGAAATCTTCTCAGAAAGGAAGCAAGGTTTCTACCCTAAGCTCCTTATCTCCCTGTAGGTGAGCATTATTTGCATTAGAAGATGGGGAAGATACCATGCTAGAGACTCATTTGTGGTTACTATCCAAGCCTACTTTATCACTGAAATCTTTTCAGACACTTATATATATTTCTCAGTTGATTTAGTACTTAGAATAAAATATGTTGTTTTTTTAAAGAGAAAACCCAATGTCTACTTTAAGAGGTCTTAAGCAAACCAGTGCTACATGGATTGCATAATATATAATGTGCTGGTCTTATGGTGTTGGTGGCACTGTTATTGCTCAGATTCCCATCTTACCTGGCTCACTTTAATGAGAACAGTAAATTTCCCTATCAGTATAAACAGGTAAAAAGGAACAAAATATGAAAACCTGAAACTATATGAGAGGTTCCTCTTCATTGAAGATGTGACTGACAATTCTTTATTTTAGTTTAACAAATCAAAAGAAAAAAGTCTGGATACTATCTTTAGTTCTGTTCAGCAATTTAGGATATAGACGGCCAAACAAGCAATTTGCTCAAGGACACACTCTTGATAAGTTTCAAAGCTAAATAAGACTTAAAAGAATGATGTTTTTATTTCTATGGTGTTTTCCCATTATGCTTCTCTGCCTTACTCTCAGTAATCTCATTGTTGTTTATTGATACACACTGTAACTAGAATATAATACACAAAATGAAATTGTACCTACTCCTCAGTTATATGCTTTGAGTTCTCAATATTAAAAAAAAAATGTACGAATGCCATGGCATTTTTATTATGTATTTACTTTTCTGTTTGTATATTATTTTCTTTTTAATATTTGTTTTTTTTTCACAAGGTGTATGTGTTTGCCTGTGTGTGCATATGTAATGATGGAGGCCATCGCTGAGTGTAGAATCCCCTAGAGCTGCAGTTATAAGCAGTGGTGAACAGCTTGTTTGAATGGTGGGAACTGGACTCATCTCCTCTACAAGAGCAATGCACACTCTTAACCACTGAGCTATCCTAACCCTCTCTCCAGTCTTTTACTTTTTTAATTAGTGTGTGTTAATTGTATAAACTCATGGGTTTCATTACAGTACTTTCATACATGTACGATGATCATATTGTGACCTAAGTAGCCACACTTGTCCCACTTCTCTTTACTGGTTCCATTCTTATCCATCACAGACACTGTCAGGAGCATGTTACATCAGAAACATGCCCATGACTTTACACAATGTCAGAGTTTATTGAATACAAATAATAAAAATGAACTCACAGGATCCATTGATTTCGTTGGGTTGTAAGTCACCAAGTAATCCCGATTTCATCTAATACTGTGGCCGTGTCAGATAACCCTTGATATGAAGGTTGTTATAGGTTTTTAAATTCTTTACGAATATTAATTCTCAGACCACAGATTCTTGACGTGGCGGTCCATGCACACCTGGGTTAAAGAAACACAGGTGAGGGTCAGAGAAGCTGTGCTGAGGCAGAGAAGCAAATACTTCATACAGAGCCAGGAAACTTCTCTCAAGAGGATCAGCTAACAAGGGTTACAAACCCTGAGGCAGGCAGAACTTCCCAAGTTCCTCAAGGCTCAGCTGGAGTGTTTAAATCAGATATGTCCTGTAAGCTGGAAGGCCTGATTTTCCTGGGTGTCTGTGTGCTCCTGGTTTATGTCTACAAGCTCATGGATGGTAATGCTGTACTTATGCAAATGAGTTAGTTATTGAGTCTGCATCTTACTCTTCATTTTGGAAAGGAACTGGAAATTCATTTGCAAAGGCAAAATGTATCATCATTCCCACATCTGGATTTGGAGATAGAGCCAACTGCCCTTTTAGATAACGGAACCCCTCAGGGACATACAACAGGGAGTAATGTAGAGCAGGATGCAGCCTGACCTGACAACCAGCCATCTACCTACCTTCTCAATTTTCTTGACTTTTTATTTTGTTATTTTGTATTTCATAGACATGAGTAAAGGAATGTAAAACCTGCCTTTTTGAGCCTTACTTCACTTACATGCTTAATTTTTTATGCTTTTTTAATGCTTTTGTCAATCACAGACTTAAATGCTTAGTATAATAATTCATATATGTATTGGTTTGTATTTATTATTTCCATCTTGAATGAGAAACTTGAAAATAAAAAATAGTAGTAAGGATCATAATATTGGCTCAAGCACAGAAAAAATTAAATTGATAAATTTATGGAATATCCCCAGATATGATGGCTATTTACTTACCAGAATAAAACAACAACAAAAAAGAAAGCCATTAGTGAGATGACCTTGGGCCATTTGTTTAATAGTGTCAAATACGTCTAGAGAAGTCTCCAAATATTTAACTTCGGGCAAGAAAATTCCTACAAAATAACAAATAGTTATCCAATTAAGTTATTTTGCTTTTTAATAAAATAGATATACTTTAATTTTTTTCTTTTTATTAATTAAATTTTTTCATTTATTTTACATCCCTACTGTAGTTTCTCTTCTCTTCTCGTCTCACCTTCCTTCTCCCCACCTCTCCTCTGCACCCTGACGCACTCCTCCTCCGTTTCTGTTCAGAAAGGGACAGGCCTCTCATGAGTATCAACAAAGCATGGCATATCAAATTGAGGTAGGACTAAGCTCTTCCCTCTATGTTAAGGCTGGGCCAGGCAACCAAGTAAAAAATAGAAATACTTTAAAAGAACATAGGCTAAATATATTTCCCCACTAAGGTATAGATTAAGGAAAGAGGGGAGTTAGAGACACAAGAGAGAGTAAAGGAAAGTATGAACAAAATTCATAACAAACATACATGAAGATGTCATAACAAAATCCATTGTTCTGTAGAATGAATGCAGGCTTTCCAGAATTTAACTCTCCAGAGTTTAAAGGATCTGCTGGAAATGATACACAATACTTACTCTGTTTACTAAAGCAATTCAGCCAGTGTTTCATAATTAATTTTACAGACATTCTACATTTATGAAATGTATAAATGGATCTTGAAAGCAAGCCAGCAAGATTCATAAAAAACCATGTATTTTGGAATAAGAGCTACAAAAGGATGCGTAAAGCATGTACTTCATGTTTACATACAATCTTTAACTTCACTGAGAGTGTTTAAGAGGAATAAGACTGAGTTAGTTAAAACTGGAAAACAGTGTACCATTTTGATACCTTGCCAACGTGATCACAGCCTCAGAACTCCCCAGCATTTAAAGCATACTGGAAACGAAGCACAATACTTAACTCTGTTTTATTTTTTAATTTTATTTTACAATATAATTTAATTCTACATATCAACCGCGCGGATTCCCTTGTTCTCCCCCCTCCCGCCCCCTCCCCTTTCCCCCAGCCCACCCCCCATTTCCATCTCCTCCAGGGCAAAGACTCCCTCGAGGGTTGAGATCAACCTGGTGGACTCAGTCCAGGCAGGTCCAGTCCCCTCCTCCCAGGCTGAGCCAAGTGTCCCTGCATAAGCCCCAGGTTTCAAACAGCCAGCACATGCACTGAGCACAGGACCTGGTCCCACTGCCTGGATGCCTCCCAAACAGATCAAGCCAATCAACTGTCTCACCTATTCAGAGGGCCTGATCCAGTTGGGGGCCCCTCAGCCAGCAATTCAGCCAGTGTTTTGTGATTAATTTCATGGACATTCTATTTAGCTCTTCATTTTAATCAAATTGATACATGAACATGGAGTGCTTACAGGATTAGTGAAAATGAACAAGGCACAATGCTGGTTCCAAGGGGAATCCACGTTTCAAAATGAGTTGGACTCTACGGTTCTTAGTATTTATTATGGTATCTAGGAGACATAATCAAGAAGAGGCTTCAAGGCAGTATGGCATGGAAGGGAAATAAAGAGGTATCAAATTTCATATGAATACAGGTATGTGTGTGTATGGTGGGGGAATGTCTTTCTGTATGCTGCGAATATGTGTTGCTCTGATTGGTTGATAAATAAAGCCGTTTGGCAGCTTCAAGGAAGGCGGGAAATTCAAAGAGAGAGACAAGAAGAAGGCAGAGAGAGATGCCAGCAAGCAGCCCAAGGAGCAACATGTAATGAGACGCAGGTAAAGCCACGGAATATGTGGCGATGCATAGATTAATAGTTGTGGGCTAATTTAAGATATAAGAGCTAGCTAGCAAAAGGCTTGAGCCATGGCCATGCAGTTATAATTAATATAATTGGGGAACGCAAGTGGAAGAGATTTGTCCTGACCACCAACAGGCTGGGACACAGAAAGACTTTCAGTTACATGTGTATGTGTGTGTGTTGTGCATACACACATGCACACATGTGCGTACATGTGTGAATGAAGGGGCATAAACCTATGCGCCCATGGGGGCCTCAGAGGGACAGAGTGTCTTCCCCCACTCTTCCCCCATCACTCTCTCCTCATTTTTCACACAGGTTCTCTTCACTCAATCTGAAGTATGTTATTTCAGCCTGGCTGACTGTGAGCTCCAGAGATCATCCTGCCTCAGCCTCCCCAGCGCTAGAATTAGGAACATGAGGACCTGAGTAGATTCCCGTCACACACCCAAAAGCCCAGCATGTGGCACACTCTTATCAGGCCAAGCACTGGTAATGTGGAGCCTGGGGCTTGATAGAAAGCTAGTCTAGCTGAATCTCTGTCTTCTAGTCTCAGTGACAGGCCCAGTCTCAAAAATTAAGGTGGAGAATGACAGAGAATATATCCACGTTGACCTCTGCCTTCCATACATACGCACACGTAAGTTCACCCCCACGCAAGTGAACACGTACACCTGCACTTACACACATACACACGAAAAAATTAAAAAGAGTTGTTTCTATTTCAAATGTCACAAGGTAGCACTACCAAAGTGTTAAAATACATTTCAGAAAAGGTAGAAACATAAACAGAGGGAAGAGAAAACTGTTAATCACAGGAGATGGCCTAGGAAATAGAGCAGAAAAGCTTTGTCAGGAAGCCAGGAAGCGAGGTCACGTGCTAGCCTCTGTGCAAGCAGTTTCATTAAAACATGCCAGATCTGGAAAACTGTGAGGAAATAGTTATTTTTAGGGCACAAAGAGGATATTCTCGGATCCTGTAAAATGGTGTGAATGCAGTGGGCTTCGACGGGAAAATTCATTACACAGAAAAATGACAAGAAAAGTCGGAGAAAATGCTGTTCTCATTCAAGGGAGAAAATAAATGAAAGGGAAATAAAAGAGGAAATTCTCATTTCCCATGACTTGACTGTTGTTATTCAAGAGAATAAATGTAAATATAAAGAAAGATATAAATTCCCTACGTCTTCCTCTTCAAAATAAAAATCTTAATATATCATTTAAGGGGGCTGGAGAGATGGCTCAGAGGTTAAGAGCACTGACTGCTCTTCCAGAGGACCCGAGTTCAATTCCCAGCAACCACATGGTGGCTCACAACCATCTGTAATGAGATCTGGTGCCCTCATTCTACTGGCCTGCAGACATACATGCTGTGTACATAATAAATAAATAAATCTTTAAAAAAAAAAAAAATATATCATTTAAGATGTCAAAGTGGGAAATGCTACTTTAAAACCATGAACTGTATTCAAAAAAATGACTCATGAAAAAGGCTAAACTTGATTGGGAAGAGAGTTTTAAAATAAAATATAACTCAAGAAGTTAATTTTAATGATGTTTGTAATAGGGAAATTATATTACATATTCAAGGTATGGTATATAGGCATTATGACTTTATTTTTTAAAAAAGAAAAATTTGTGGAAGTAATTTCCTTTTTGCCTGGCTTCTTCTTCTAATAATAGGTCTATGAGTGAGACGCTGTATAGAAACTCAAGACTGTTGAGAGGCATCATATAACAGTGCCATGAGATAGGTAGGACCAAAGAATCAGGTTTTCTGAAAAAAAGAAAAACAGAGTGAACCAAATCTAATACTAGAGATGCTTTGTCCTCATGTGTGGCAAGTGATATAAACCACAAAGCTAAAAGAATGAGCAGAGATGTGTAGCTGAAATACTGGAAATCTGAGGCAACATTTCTGCAGTGTTAAAGAGATATAGACACAAAACTGGAATTTGCAGCTCCTGAAAGAGACCAGGATAGTCCCAAGATACTGAACCGGAAAGAAATCCCATGATGCAGACCCATAACTCTGAGGGTAAGAAGACAGTAAGAGCTTTCACAACCCCAGAGATCAAGGACATGTTCCAGACTTAGAGTCAGAATCCTGGATGGAAGAGTACACCAGTCAGGACCTCCTGCCACCTGTAAAGTCTCCAAACACAGTGCCTGGAAATGAGTGGAACTACTAGGCAGCCAAGAGCATGAAGAGAAATAGACAAAACCAAGAGAAAAACAAAAAACTGATTTAGATGTCAGAAAATTAAGTATGATTATCAGTTTCAATAAAGTAGATGTCTATAATTTCACCAGAATAGGAATCTATAAAAAACACTAAGTAATTATTAATAACTGAACTACATGGATGTGTAGAATATGTGTGTGTTTGTGTGTGTTAAATGTGTATGATATGTATAAAAGTTTAAAAATTAAATGGATGATGAAAGAGCAGATCACCCACTACAGAAGTGATCACATTCCCCCCCCCCCCCGCCCGAGGAACTTTGAATCAATTATTTTAAAAATAAAAAAAATAGTTGTGATTCAAAACAGCTTAAGATAGACTTTTTTGACAGTTAGGAAATTAAATTATTCTTAGCAAAAATGTGAAGGGGGAAATCTTCAATTCACAAAATTAGAATTAAACACCAAAATGTGAAGGGGGAAATCTCCAGTTCATTAAAAGCAAGCAATAAATGTCTAAATCACCAACAATCAAACAGAAGATTAGAATGAAAATGTATTTTCAAAGATCCAAGTAGTATACAACATATCCGTCAAAATTTGTGGGGCTAAACTAAAACAATCCTTCATGAAAATCGGAAGATTTATTTAAAAATTTAAAAACCAACACAATCGTTTTTCTTTTATCAACTATTAAATAAGGCTTAAAAAATGAAAAATTTAAACTAAGAAGAGGTTCAAAAAATTGAGAAGCAAAGCATGTATTGGAAAACATAAAATTGCAAATTTGCCCAAATAAATAGATATTCTCCAAAATGTTAAAGTAAGGGCTGCCCCACAAATCATTTCCAGTAAGGGAATCTTCTGTGGTGACACTGTGTTCACATAATAGGAAAAGATGAGTTTGGTGGCAGTGTATCTTATGAAATCATTGTACTACTTATTCAGAAAACTGACATGAATAATACAAGATGGGAAAAGAACGTCACAGTCACTCTCAGGAGCACAAATACAGTATTTCAAAACCAAGTCTCAGTTAGCAGTACATAACGAAATGTTAGCAGTACCTAACAATGTCATGAGACATCTCCCAATGCAAGGTTGGTTTGTCAGTATAAAATAAATCGGTGAACATCATAACATTAGCAGAATTATGGAAACATCATATGATGATTCCAATAAATTCAGGAAAAGCATTGGATAAAAATCAAATATCTGTTCAAGAAAATGACAGAGAAAATTTTATAAAGTGGATCTTCCTCACAATGGCAAAGTATGCCTATAAAATATCTGGAGCAAATCTCATTATCTGATAAATTGTTGAAAACTTTCCTTCTGCCATCAATAGAGAGAAAGTAACTTCCTTGTAGTCAATTCAATACCATGACTATGAAATTCAGACAGTGCAACAGTCTGTAGAAGGACAGAGCATAGGATCAGAGAAACTAAGGTATTCAAAGCAGTAAAATTCTTATTATGTGCAGATCTGCATATGACATGATTTTATATATAATAAACCCCAAATTACACACAAAGAATCAATTAGAATTGATGAGTGGATTTCCCAAGTTTGTTGCATAAAACATTCAACATAAAAACCCTAATATCAATTGTACTTATGTGTTCAATTTGAAAGTATAACAGTAAATGGTACAGTATAGTAAGCAACAAGAAGAGACTCAATAATAAATCCAGAGGCGGACAAAAATCACACTGGCAACCACAGATCTGTACCAAAAAAAAGGAAGCTATTAAAAAGACAACAAATGGTGACAGAGTGAATGTTCATAATTGTAAAACCTCAGTCTTGTAAAGGTGCCAATTTTGTACAAATGAGTATTATTTATCCACACATAGCAAGCTACTCAGATGAAAAATGTTTCATAAGCCAAAATAAGAAATCTAATTTTGAAAGTCAATGTTTAGTGGCTTACACAACCACTTATCAAGGTGACAAACTAAATAAGATAGGGAAAAACGTAGCCCCAAACTGGAGTCCCTTCAAACCGGAAGTAGTTTGTGGAGCACTCTCTGGCTGAGCTGTAGAAATGAAAGATTCATAATCTGTCAGCCTGTATAAGATCCCCTGATAATTTTAAGAGCAGTTTTTAGGAACATAAGGTACCACTGAGGTAAACATCAAATTCATTCCCCTAAAATAATGAGTGATATTTAATAATTCTAGTTCTAATACAAAGTTAGAAAAATGTACATGGTATCATGAAGAAGGGAGCATGAACCAGAGACAGCAGGAACTACTTAGAACATAGGACAGATCTAGAAAATTACTTTCAGACAAGCTGGGCACTGATACCTTAAGAGCTGGGCAATCAGAGGGAGAATGAAAGGAAAGCCACCAACCAGAAGCCACAGGTTGTTCTCTTGGTGGGAGCCTGGAGCATGTTAAGGAGGATGGCCGAGGAGATAGGCTAGGGACAACGCGGCAATACTAAATTATGCCTTCTTGACCCAGTGTTACACAGCTCCCAGGTCCATCTGTATTTCATTTTCAGTTGGGGTTCATGTTGAAAGGGAAAAGCAGACTTCCAAGAAACAACTCATCCTGTCATCTCTTTGGAAGCCCAGCTCATTGAAACAGCCATGTTAGATGTTGCTGAGGAAAGAAAGAAGGGAAAGGGGAGGTAGAGGAAGTCGTCCAAAATCCAGCAAGAGTGTACTTGGTTCATAGCAACAACGGAGGTGCACCCACACAGGGACCCTTCAACTACACAGTGCACTATATCTGAGTATCTTGGCTACTATATTGCTAATATGAGATCTGTAGCTCCAACTGTGGAAATGCTGAGTCCATTGAGTACAAAGGAAAGCGCTGTTTGAAGCTGGAAGCTCTGGCGGGGGGGCGGCAGGGTGCTGCAGCCAAACACTTACCAGCACCCAAGGCACAAGCATCTATCTCCCTATCAGGCACTGGTCCTGTCTAGTACACATGGATAGCAGTCACGAATAACCAGACCCTCCAAGGATGGCACTCCAGCTGAAGCCTAGCCAGGAGCATGTGTCTTACAAATATATGATGCCTTTTATTATATGGAAAAAAGAGAAATGTGCCCAAATAAACATTTTACTATTTGAAATAAACTTAAACTCCAGTCTGTATGTATCTTGTGGTTTATTATACAGGTGACTAAAGCCTAAATGCATAATGCTCTTTGGTAAAAAAGAGGCTCTATTTTCTAAAGCAACACACACACACACACTCTTAACCTGCCAGAAATGCCCTGGTAGAGACATAGTGAGTTGTAGAGGCACAGCTCAGTCTTTAAGCAGTAGGTTTGGGACCCTGGGAACCAACAGAGCAGTGCTGTATTGCTGCCCATAGTCTGGATCTTGGGTCAGTTGTAGAATCTAAGCCCTATTCACTCTCATGCCACTGTAAACAATGAAGTTTGCTAAGTATCTGTTAAAAACCAAGACAAGAATTTCTTCCATTTAAAGAAGCTTGAATTATCCGTGATGTCACCACCTGCTTCAGTTTGGTTTGAAAAATGTAACTTGGTTTCTCCAAAGCTGTCTTCTTACAGAAAACAACCAGGAAGAATCTGACTCCTCTGGGTGGAGCATGGCCATGAACTGTAGACTGCTGCAGAGCATCCAGACCTTGCCTAAGCTTCAAGGACATGGACTGTGAGCAACAGGATGCATTTTACTTATATATTAGCAACAGGAAAGTGGCTCTGTTCTGTAAATTGTGAATATTACTCTAAAGGGGTAACAGTACAAAGAATTCCTAACCGCTGCAAGCATGATCACTCCATCTGTGACATGTAAAGACCTGTTTTGTCAAAGATACCTTTTCTCTTGAAATTTTGAAAGAGTGATACACAAGTCTGTGTATACTAGGATTAACGAGAAACCTTTATAAAAATCTTGATAATCTATAAGAATAAACAAAGTAGTTTATGTAACCCTAAGTAATCAACAGATGAATGGTTTCATGTATTGCTTTTGGTATATTTTGATCTTAGAAACAGAGAGAGTAGTGCTTGTTCTAGGCAAGAGGAAAAACAGAAGAGAAAAAAAAGAATCACACCAAAGAAGCTGCTAAATTAACTGGGTTATTTAAGGCACACAGAGACCGTCTGTGGGAAATAAACTGTCTGTATTCTTCAGCAAACCAGAAAAATAACCCAAAATTATTTTATCTTGATTCGAAACACATATTCACATATCAAATCTTCAGCAGATTTCCTAGAATACTTTCATATTATATTTTTTTGCCAAACAATCCATATTATTATACAATTATTTTGAGATTATAGGAAAAAATCCTTTCATTTTGCCAGGGATGGATTTATGTTTGGCATTTGAATTTGGAACATCTAAAAATACAAAACTTCAAAGACTCTCACAAGCTTCAATTGTAGATTCTATTGTATCTGATTCCTCTACTTCATCCATAGCTTCCTTTGACATCATTATATCCTGCCTAAATCCAGATAACTGTGTACTAATCTGCCAGTTTGTCTACAATCATCGCATGCCTCATATATCTGCCCTATTTATGTTTACCACAGTAACTCTCAGTTCTGACTGTTGCCATTTTCTTATAAAGTAAATTAATGTACACAATATTATTTATAAATTATTTTCTTTACTTTTGAGAATTTCATATACACATACAGTGAAATATGATTAAACCTATCCCCTAATTTGTCCCCTCTAACCCTGCAAATCCCTCTAAAATGTTCCCTCTCACCTTCATGTCTTGGGTTTTTTTATTATTTTTTATTTGTTTGTTTTTGACAACTTACTATGTCCACTTAGTGCTGGCTATATGTCTATAAATAGGTATGGGTCCATCAGCTGGAGCATCAGAGACCTAACACTGGCCACATGCTCAATAAAGAATGATGTCCCTTCCCTGAGCAGCTATCTATTGGCAATAGTTATTCAGTATGGACTTGGAGGCTCAGAGAACATGGAAGTAAAGGAGGTAGAAAGAATACAAGAGCTGGAGAATTAAGTCTGTGAGATGCTGTCTTCAGGACCTGACATGGCTGTCACAAAAATTCTCTCATGTCATCCATAAGGACCTGTACAAGGCCTACACAAGATTAAGTCAGTCAAATCCATTACAGATAGAGTAAATATTATTTTTTGGTTTCAGGATATTTTGTTGTATTTTTGCTTTATTTGTTTAGCTGGTTATTTATTTGAGTCAAGGCTTATATGAGCCCAGCTAGCCTCAAACTTTCAGCCATCCTTCTACCTCAGCCTCCTAGATATTTGTTAAATTTCTGTCAATCCTTATTTATGGTGATATTTTTCTTTTGTACCAAAATGTTGATTGTATGTTAAGAAATAAAGTTGCCTGGGGGTCAGAGCTATTATCAAGCCATAGGAAAGCAGGGCAGTGGTGGTGTACGCTTGTGATCACAGCACTTGGTAGACAGAGCTAGGTAAGTCTCTGTATGTTCAGGGATACAGCCAGCATTGGATACACATGCCTTTACTCTCAATACCAACCATAGAGCACCTGCACCTAGAGGTCTATACAAACAGGCCGTGATGAGGCAGTCCTGTGGTTGGGTTTACAACCAATGAGAAGGCAGAACAGAGACTATATAAAGACTTTAACACAGGAAGTAGCGTCTCTTTCGGAGAGGTAGGACCACTGCAGGAGGAAGGGTAAGGTTTTAGCTCTGAGCTCTGACCTCTTGGCTTTCTTCTTTGCATTGGTTCTGTGTTTCTTATTTATAAGACGGTTGGTTACATCTACACTTATTAATTTAGCTGGCCTCCCAGCCACAACTATAGTTAACATTATTAAGAGTAAATATTTATTTACTGCTTATTCTGTGTCTGATGCTTTGCTTGTGCCATGGTGACCTCAAACCAACACAAAGAACTATAGGCAACAGGGTTAAGTTAGGAATTGAAGAAGTGGTCTTCCTTAGGGAAGAGCACAACAATTTATTGTCCAATGCCAAGCAGTCATCCCTGAAAATATACATACAGATATCACTATACAGACTAAATAGGTTATATTTAGGAATATATATATATATATATATATATGCAATAACAATTAGTAAAAATAAATAAATAGATAGATAGATAAATAAATAAATAAATAAATAAATAAATAAATAAATAAATAAATA
>CABHPR010139581.1:24593-42508 GCA_902168415.1 Peromyscus melanophrys
AAATAAATAAATAAATAAATAAATAAATAAATAAATAAATAAATAAAAGGCCACAGATTTGTAGGAGTACAGGGAGGAGTTTATGGGAGGTTTGTAGAAAGAAAACAGAAGGGAAAATGTTGTAATTAAATTATAATTTCAGAAAAAGAAAAAATACTTTGAACATTGACAAGGCTCACCTCTATGTCTGAGAATGTTTCTAGAAAAGATTGAGAGTGGACTTACCCTCTTGAGTGTCAGGATTCCACAGAATGGACTCATAGAGTGAATAAAAAGAGAAAAGGGAGAAAGACAGCTGATGTTTTGCATTCTTTCTCTGCTTTTGATACACCCAGATATAACGAGCATACTCCTCTGCCAAGAAGAGAAACTTGTCTGGCCATCGTAAGCCAAAATCAACCTTTTCTTCCTTGTATTCCTTCACGAAGTCCACAGCAATGAAAAGACTAACTAATACAGGGAGTTGTTTAATATGCATTACCCCATGCAATGCTTCCTGGAGTGGGTCTTTCTCGGGAACCACTGCAAACAGACAACACAAAACATATACTGAAGATGGCAGATCTCCTGTTCTCCTGGTCTTCATGGAGCAGTTCCTGCCCATCATCTTGATATATAAGCAAGAAATAAACTAATTTCAGCCTTTACATTTTTGCCTATTTTAATTATAGAGCTTATCATACCCTAATTAAAATGAATACAAGCTATTTATTTTTTTTTATTATATGTGATGTAATTATACTTGGAGATAGTAGAGCTGGCATTGTAATAGCACCTCAGACCTCAGTAAGTCTCCAGACTTTAGCACAACTGTCTCCATGATGGAAGTACCATAAAACTCAGTGCATAGACAGCATCACCAGCCAAAAAAACCAACCCCCCCCCAAAAAAAACCTACTCCATCAAAGTCCATCGTTCTTGGAAATTCTGTAAATATACTGATTGGCTTTATGGCTTCTGGAGTTCTAATTCTGGCTAACTGTTCTTATTAACTGAAGTTTGTCAAGCCAGGACATGTTTTTTTGTGCTGAAAAATGTTCTAGGATATACTGGGATCCCAAACACCCAATATAGTCCCTAGTTGGCTAATAAAGACTTTCTGTTTTATTAAACCTGTGTCCAAGTAGTCTTCACTATTAGATACCTCAAAACAATATGGAACCGAGACAGTTTAAGTTGAAGTCATTGTTCTTAAGCAGCAGACTATAATGCCTCTAAGTTCCTTCAAGAGCCTGAACTTACATTGTATTCATGGTTCTATACCACTCCCTCTCAATTGTATGCCATCTTTTCTGTCTTTCAAGCTCCTTAGTCCAGTGTCTTCTTTCTAGAGGACCCTTTGGCATGGATGTTCTGCTAGTATCTCAAGGCTCTCCTCATATGTCACTGCCTTTGTGACTGACATGCCATATCACTGAAAGTCTTGTCCCTGCCTAGCCAGCTTTCTAATATTTTAGTCTGTATACATCATTACATGATAATACATCATTACATGATAACATCCCTGGCTTATTGTCTTCCTCAAACCATCATTATCTCCCAGTTCAAAATTCTTTCTCTGGTGAATGTGCTCAGTATTCTCACCTTAGATATTTCCATTCCTCTGGATGACAGAGCTACTAGCATTTTGGTCAAGAGGCATGTGCTCAGTGCCCTAGTAATAAAGACATTAGAGTCACGCTAATCTTCTAAGCAAGTTTTGCTTTTCTTTTTTTCTGCTCTTTGAATGTTTTCCCAGCTCCTTGCAGCTGAAGGTTGCTAAGTGATAGGGCTCCAACTGATGACAAAGAAGAGGAAGTTAGACAATGAAGAATGAGTTTTCCTAAGGAAGACTTTCCACTTTGTAAAATGAGAGGGTTTGAGATCTGTCTACCCTTTCTGCTTTAGGGACAGCTATGCGTGATATATATAGTCACAGAAGATTCATGAAACTTCTATGTGGCCAGCATGAGTACAAAAATCCATGATTCCACTAGGTAGGGTAGCACACATCAATGATTCTAGCTCTTGGGGATAATGAGGCCAACTGGTTGGTCCTATAGTTCAAAGCTAGTCTGGGCTTATCCAAAGACCATGCCTCAAGTAAACAAAGCCAAACCCATGGTTCTGCGAAAGTAGGACAGAAATATACAAGGAACTTGACACTTCATATTATTGAGTTTCTATAAAAATGCTGAGACCTCCAGTGTTTAAAAAAAAGAAAAGAAAAAAAAAAGTTGAAAGTCTATTAGCCATTGTGTCAAAGCTAGTATTAGAACTGTACCTGAAACAGTGTCTGACAGCAGCTACTACAAGGACCATTAGTAAGTATTCCACTTCCCTGTCTGTTAAATTCAAGGTCAAATTATACTCCCTCAACTATGTTATAGTTAATGACATCGATTAGCAAAATGTGAGCAGAAATTGGAAGGTGGAATTTTTAAGTATTATCCACTTTTAAGGGTGCTTTCCTTGACATGAATAAATGTGTGCAGATTGAACCCATTAGCCTGAACACCTCATAACTAGGAGAAGCACAGCTTTACAAGCTAGAAGTAAGCCTTCTGCTTACTAAGTCATGGAGATTTTTGCATTTGTTTTTAGTAATATGTTTTAGCTTACCTAACTCATCCCAATATAACAAAATCAGTCACGGCAGGGTGGTCTCACATGCTTCCCTTCTCCAGAATCTGCCGTATTGACTTCATTAAAAATGAAAAGCATTAAAACAAAGGGCCCATGGGAACAACATATAAACATATTTTTCAGCTGTTGGGCATGGTGGCACACACCTATAGTCCTAACCTCTGAACATGAATTAGCACTATCTTTGAAGTGCCAGTGCTCTGAGAGTGTCAGGAATAAGGTTTATAGATACATAAAGACATCCACAACCAGAACGTTTTATCCTATAAAACATTGCATGAAATCGTTCAGCAGTCCCCTAGATCATGCTACCAAATGTGATGACCAAAGCGTCACTCACAAATCTGTTCTAAGTAATTTATAAGCACTAAACCCAGAGTTGAAAGAAATGAATAAAGAAGACTTCGTGATATATGAGAGGCTGCACGTTCTCTTCGGAGCAAAGAAAGCACCAAGCTAAAAATGGCTGTTAGGCCATAGATCAGTTTCCAGAATGACAACACTGAAAATGTTATTTTTAGCAATACTATCATTTAGAAATGGCATTCTTATATGCCTGGTTATATAAAAGACATTATCTCCCAGGGTCAGTGACGGTGAGCAGAGAGGCAGATTTTAATGGAAGTACATGCTCAAATTCAAACACTTCATTTTAGATTTTCCAAAAATATATATGTCACTTTTGTAAGTTTAGAGTTCTGCAGTAGAAATAACAAAGGCTTTCAACTCAGGAGTCCTGAGTGTGAATCCATGTTCTAAATAGCAGTACATCGAAGATCGTGGAAGATCATGGAAATTTTTTTCGAAGAACTAAGGGAAGTATTTTCCTAGGACATTAAAAGAACTAGTTAATATGCAAGAAACCTGGATGACACAAATACTGAACAGGAAGAATGATATTCAAGGGTAGTTTCAAAGCCATTGAGTATTACTGAGTATCAAGTATTACGTATCTCCAAAGAACGATGAAAATCTGTTTAGAAAGAACAAACTACACTAAAATTATAATGTAAAAACAAAATCTCTTCATATAATCAAAACAGTTTTATGTTTCATGGTTCAAAATAATCAAAAGGAGAACTGATGATGATAACTGGGATTTGGAAAAAAAATACAACACTGAATTATCAAGAAAGCTGTCTTTCTTGCTGAAATGGACAGAATGGGTCCCTGGTTATAGAAAGTATATATTGTGAAATTTCAAAACAAAATAAATAAAAATATTAAAATAAGATGAAGCACTACTAGAATAATTAAAACCATTTGGGGAGCTCGGGAAATCTTTCAATGGATAAAGTTCTTGCCTCATAAGCATGAAGAGACCTGAGTTTCGGATCCCCAATACCCACACAAATGCCAGGTGAGTGTTGCAGCGCCTCAGAGTCAGAGACAGGGTTTCCTTGTGTCAAGCTGGCTAGTCAGACTAGCTGGATCAGGAAGCTCTGGGTGCAAATGAATGAACCTTCCTCAGTAAAAAGAAAAAAGAAAAAGAAAAAAGAAAAGAAGTGGAGAGTGATTAAAAAGACACATGGTGTCAACTGACCAACACACACACACACACACACACACACACACACACACATGCACATGCACACGCACACATATATACATACACACCCCGCAATATGTATTAGGAAAAGTAATAACATCTTTATTTTTAAAATAGATCCTATTGGCAGGTGTATGTGCTAATGAGTTGGCTTAGCAGCTGAGATGATTTTTTTCTGCAAGAACAAAGACCTGTGTTCAAATTGCCAGTACCCATGTAAAAAGCTGAATGTGGCTATGTATAGTTCTAACCGCAGCATTGTGTGGCAGAGGCAAGCAGATCCCAAGAACTTGTGCGACAGCAACTCTAGCTGAAATAGCAAATCTCTGGTTTGCTGAGATGCTTTCTCTCCGGGAGCAAAAGGGCAGAAACAAGCAGAGGGAGATACCTAATATTCTGCTCTGGCCTCCACATGTCCAGGCATGGACAGGGGCATTTGCATGTTCATGTGCTTGCTCCACACATACAATAGATGCTATGGAACTGCATGTTATGTGGTACTCAGTGGTAACTTCATTAGCTTTGCATAGATTTTTTTTATTCCTATAGGATGTTAATATCTCCACTTTAAAAGTAGGTTTAATCTGGGTCCCAAATTCAATCTGAAATTAATTCAACAGCTTAGAAGACCATTGAGAAAAATCATTGCAGAAAATGTCAATTCTCAGGAAAACACAGATTTATAAGAGAACAAAAGGGGGTGGAGAAAATACTCCATGCTCTAATTAGAACCTGGAAGGGTATCAAGAACACAGCCATATTGAGTCACCTGGTTACTTATGTCAGCAACTTATCCTGAGAATTTTGATCCATTTCCAGGGAGAATGGCAGAAGGAATTAAGGCTCAAGGTGAAATACTCCTTGCTAAGCAAGAGACCGATTAAACAAGCCAAAGGCAGGAGCTGCTAAAATAGTGGAGACTGTTTGAGACATGGATGAGAAAGCTTGAGCAAATAAAATTTCCTACGAGAACAAAAATAGCTGCTTTTGTCTGTTTATAGAAACAAGGTTATAGAAGCAAGGGAGAAAATAAAGGTGCTTGCCTTGAACTCAGTTATAAAACTTGGGATTTAAGTGTCCCTCACACTCACACTCATGAGCTCCCATTCTGTGAGCAGTTCCAGGTGAGAAGTGCCAACTTAGGAGTCCCTCTGCAGCCATGGTAATAGCTTGTCTTTATTAGGCATATGGAACACTTCATATGTGTTCTCACAGTTCATTCCCAGCAAGCCAATGAAGTAAGTCTTGCTATTATCCCTTTTTGTAGGATTAGATCCTGGGGTAATACAGATCCCATAGCAAATGAGTGATAAGACATAGGACTCCACTCAGAGTTTTCCCTCTTTTATTTTATGTTTATTTTTTTAAATTCCAGATGCTGTGTTCTTTCTTAGCACTATGTAATTGTTAGATCATTTCTTTGAAGAGAGGATTTACACAATGGACATGATGATAGAAGGAGAGCTTTAACATCTTTTCTTCTTTCTGTTGATGAAAACCTATTGCGTCGTAAAGCTACATGCTGACATTTCCCTTATGCCACTAGATAACTGCCTGGCAAACAATAGCCTGGGACATTATGGTTTAATTAGTTCATGTCAATCACAGGCATATTATCATCTTCCTTACAATTTGTGGATGTCTTTATCAAACCATTTTTCAAATCACAGTCTAATTTGCATAAACTGCAGAGAACTAACTAGACATTTGACTACATTCACATATGCAAACTACAAACAAAAATGCACATACACAAACCCAAAGCATCAAATCACAAAAAATTTAAGGGGCTTAATCTTGCTCTCCAGGCCAGTAACACTTTCTTGTTGTAATATAAAAATGTAGCTGCCCTCTCCTTTCCCAATAACAAACAGACATGCTCTTCCAGTGCCCCTGACAATGATATTCTGTTAGAATGCCTTGTTCTAGACATATACAGCTATTTTCAGAAGCAGAGGCACCAATACCAGGAACTCAAGTTTGAGAACCACTGGGCTGCACTCTCACCCTGCCACCATCATAATGTTGCTAAGTATAGGAAGGAAGACAAAGCCATCTTCAAAAGCCAGTTCTAAGGTGTCAGAATCTGTATTCTCAACACATTTAAGATCACAAAATTTAAGATCCAGTAATAAATCACAGAAGGAAAAGTCTACCTAGTCCGTGGAGATACCATACAATCTTTATCCTCAGCATGCCAATTAAGGGCTATAACTGGTTCCTTAGAAATGTAGATTACATTAGGATACTTTATACTTTATATATATATATATATATGTATAAAATATAATATTTAGAGTATGTGTATATATATATACAGTAAATAGAGTAAGCTCTGTAAAGTTATTAAACACAGTGAATTCAGACAAATCCCACTGACTTCCCCATAAAATCCATATGTGAAGAGCATTGCCGTGTGTTCTAATTTGCTTTCTGTTGTTTTGGTAAACACTACAACTGAAAGCAACTTAGTTAGGAGGAGGTTTAGAACTTTGTCTTCCAGTTCCAGGTGACTGTCCATCACTGAGGAAAAGCAGGGTAAGAACTCTAGTAGAACTGAAGCAGAAATCATAAAGGAATCCTGTTTAATGCTTTAATTACCGGCTTATGCTCAGCTAGCTTTTTAATACAGTCCAGTCCCACCTGCCTAGGGATGATGCCACCCACAGTGAGCTTCCATATCAAAACAATCTCTCACAGATATGACCATTGACCAATCTGATTGAGGCAATTCTTCAACAGAGGTTTCCTCTTCCCAGCTGACTCCAGGCTGTATCACGTTGTCAATAAGAACTAATCAGACTATTATAAAAATAAAGAATGTGTTTAACAGCACAGAAAATACACTGCTGTGACATGAACCAAGTCTAACACACAGAGTTTCTTATAAAAAGAAATCACCATTTCTGAGATGTAAACATACTAGTGTGATATTAATTTGAATATGAGAATGTATATATTATTTTTTTGGCTGAAGGATTCCTCAGTTTACATCAATGACTCACCCACTTCCAGAAAAGGTAACAACTACTATACAAGAGTATCATACATAAGCAAATCTTGTTTTGAGTATCCTGGGAGGCTACACTGGAAAGCAAAGTCCCTCTTATTTGCCATGATGAGAAAGAAAAACCGTATTGAGAAAGAATTTATTGAAAGAGAAAACAGGGGAAAAAATCAGCTAAGAAAGTCACCAAGAAAAGACTTTTCCCTCAGTAATTATTCTCCCTATAAGCCAAATTATATTATGCTCAGATTGTCTGGCTTTCGTTTGAAAGACAATTTATTTCTTAAATCCCAGAGGCAACAAATAAGCAGAAATGATGGCCAGTGTACATTTGTCGCAGCGTGTTTTTATATTACAATTTTACTGTAACTCTCTTTTTCTTTCTACAGATGAGTTAATATATTGCAATCTATTTTTCAAGAAAAGACAGAAAAACGATGATAGCTCAAAGTACCCATGTAAGGAAGATGTTCATGACCCTAGACCTTCTAATTCCCTTCATAATTAAAACACTAACCCACAAACAAAACACAGCCAGAAAACAGACAGAAAGGAAGAAAAGGTGCTGAAAGAACATTAGACATTTGAATTGCAGAGTTAATCTAAACATAATTAGGCCTCACTTGGCCCTTCTCCCAGAGTTCATAAAGCCCACTGACAAGCTCTCTGGGGAGCCATTCAGCCAAATTGTGTCTTCTTTTAACGACCCTTTTAAATCGCCAGCCTTGTCTACCTGTGCTTGATGATCTTCTATCAAACCATTCACCTTCCTCTTTTGTGTACTTGACTGTTCGCCTGTGTCAGAGATGTTTACGACGGTAGCCTCAAAGCAAAAGGAGATGGACCTGTCTCAAGTCTGTAAATAGAACTTTGACTTTAATGTTATGGCAAGTCAGAATCTTACTCTTTCAGCCCAGCTATACCCGACGTTCTGTTTTATTTTTTATGGGATAATGTCAATTTCCATGAAACACGTGCATCTGAGTCAATGTGAAGGAAATAAATTTAGTAATATAAGAAAATGCTATTTGAAAATGTATGATTGGAAACACAAGTCTCATTAATTTTTTTCAAAGCAAAAAATCTAAACTTCCAGGGATTCCTTCCCAGCTGTAGACTCTGGTCTCAACATCCACATAGTAAGATCTTGGGGTTTGTTCCTCTTATTGCAAAATCAGTGAATGAATGAAGAGCCAATGACTTCTCCTGGATACATCAAAGAACCGAGGTTTCTGGGTAAAACCAAAATTCAAGACACAGGTGCAGTCTGCCTGTTTGGGGGAGGTGAGGGAGCCACAGACTACTAAACTCTGAATGTTTGTTTGAATGAATGCTCAATGGCTGGCAATTGACTGTAGGAAAATCAAAACTACTGGGGGCCTAAATTCCTCAGAGAGATCTCAGATTTTCAGAGTTCACCTCTAGAAATTCACACACACACACACACACACACACACACACACACACACACACACAAGTCGAGATTTGCCTTGCGGCTCTTGAAAGGGCTTGGGGTGTAATCGTTGTAAAATAAAACCAGAGGATGCTTCATAACACAGACATACTGTCCTAAGGATTAATAAAACCTTAATCCACCTATGGAAAGGATATGTCTTTGATTTCAGCCTCCTCTGGTTTTTCTGCATCGTATAAAAGGGAAGCAAATCTATATAGAAGCAATTGGAATTGCAGCCCACAAACAGAGGTCTATTAAAATATCAACTATTCAAAACCATCCCTTCATGGCAACAAGAGCCAAAGGTAATAATAGAGGATTAGAGATAAAATTGATAGAAGGTGCATACTACTTGAGGAAGAAATAATAGAGAAACTCAAAAGTCTAAACAATCAAATAAATGAATGAATTCTTAAACAGATACAACTATGGATGTAGCATGAATCTTAAAAGTTCTTATTAATAAAAACAAACCCAGTGCCAGTTATTGGGATCAACGCTGGAAGATCAGAGAAGCAGAACAAGCCACAGCTTCCTCACCTTGCCAATTCCTCAGCTGATCCTGTTTCCTCAGACTGGAAGCCTCTGAGTCCTCATCTGAATGAATCTCAGCTGAACTGCTGCTAAAAGCCTAAAAGCTTAACTAGCTCTAGTTCTTGGTCCTCACGCCTTATATACCTTTCTGCTTTCTGCCATCACTTCCTGGGATTAAAGGCATGAGTCACCATGCCTGGCTGTTTCCAGTGTGGCTTTAAACTCACAGAGATCCTAATGGATTTCTGCCTCCCAAGTGATAGGATTAAAGGTGTATGTGCCACCATTTTCTGGCCTCTATATCTAGTGGCTGTTCTGTTCTCCGACCCCAGATGAGTTTATTAGGGTGAACAATATTTTGGGGAACACAATACCATCACATTGGAAAGCAATTTTAAAAGCTCAACCCCAGCAAGACTAACATAAAACTTCACACCAAGACCATAAGGCATCCGTTCAACACTGATCAGGTAGATGCTTGAGACATCTAGCAGATCCTGCCCTGAAGGAGAACTAAGGAATAAGCTAGGAGCTGCTTCATATCACCTGGATATGTACTACACAAATTTTATGCTTAGTACAACTTCCTAGGTAAGCTGAGTTTCACTTATGGTTCTTTCTTGAAGCCTGAAGCATCTTCTGAGAAAGGCTAGGTTATAGATGCAAAAGTGAAATTGCAGACCTAACACAGACTTTGACAAGGACTAACTTTGCTGGAATTCTGTTGATCTTGTTTTCCAGAAAAGACCAACGCATCTTTGGCTCATGAGTACTGACTACATAACCCAGTAGCATAATGACAGTATTATGTATGTATGTAGGTGTGAATGTGTATGTGTGTGTGTGTGTGTGTGTGTGTGTGTGTGTAATAACAATTAAAAAAAACAGAATATGAATTTGAAAAAGAGAAAGGGGGATATATGGGAGGGTTTGAAGGAAGAAAAGGGAAAGGGTGATGATGTAATGACAATCTCAAAAAAGAAAGTAAAAGAGAGCAGATGAAGGAGGGAAGATGAGTGCCCTTTGCTATTACCTTTCCATCAAAATACACATCTCTTTTTACTACTTTCCTTCTTGATTATAATTCACAGAATTTCAGATTATAAGTCAGCAAAGAGTAAATAAACATTTAAAAGAATTATAAGGTCAGCAAGATGGCTCAGCACATAAAGGTGCTGAACACTAACCTTGTTCACTTGAATAGAATCCCTGGGACTCATATGATAGAAGGAAAGAACTGACTCCCACAAGTTTTCCTCTGACCTCCACCTGTGCACTGGTATCTGCGTGTACACACACACACACACACACACACACACATTTATTTTAAAAGAAATAAAAGGCAACCATGGTATCAGTTACCATCACTCAAAAGGTGGAAACAGGCAGATATATACGGGTTTGAGGCCAGCCTGATCTATCTAGTTAGTTCCTGGAAAGCCAGGGATACAAAATGAGACCCTGTCTCGAACAAACAAACAAACAAAAAGTCTTCTGCATGTATGTTATGGCTGGTAACTGGGTGCTTTTGTGGGACTCCTCACAGTGGGAGACAGTGCTTCTCTGACTCTTTTGTCTGCTCTTGAGACTCTTTTCCTCCTATTGGGTTGCCTCGTCCAGCCTCTATAAGAAGGTTTTTGCCTTGTCTTATTGTATCTTGTTTTGCTGTTTTCCTGTTGTGTCTTGGAGGCCTGTTCTTTTCTGAAGAGGAAAGAGAAGGGGAGTGGATGTCTGGGAGAAAGGGGAGGCATGGGGAGGAGGGGAGTGGAGGGAGAGGACACTGTGGTCTGCATGTATTATATGAGAGAAGAATCTATTTTCAATAAAAAAAAATTTTAAAGTGAAATATAAATCATGTATACATATATCCCTTCCCCTTCTTTTCTCTCATTACCTTTCTGTGTCTTCTAATTAAATGCTATGAGTCTCTAGGATTTACACCTGTGCTTTGGTCAAAGGTTCAAATTCCATTTACTAAAAAAAAAAAAAAAAAAAAAAAAATCCTTTACTGACTAATGGATCTTAGTCTCCATCTTCCATGGTTCTTTCCTTTCTATCCGCAGTGGACACTGATCTCAGTATTTAAAGAACACTCCAAGTTTCTTTGCTCAATGACTGCCATGTCCTTTTCTGTACAAGCACTTGTTTAATGAAGAAAATATTATGATCATCCTTCTTATGGGTGGTTCTTTTTCTCTTGGAAACATCACCGGTCAAGTTATTGTATCAAAACACAAATGGGACAATACCATGTACCCTGCAGGCACACTCAGTGCCATTAAAACTTAGCCTCCATTCTTACTAGCCAGTTCTCCCCCAGGAGTCTTCTTCACTCACATACTTAACTCAAGAGCACTATCAGAATTGTAATTTCCTCTCTCCTGAATTCTATTATCTTCTTGGCCCACCAGTTCAGATAATAATGTAACAAATTCGTAGACTAACTTGGGAATAAGAGATCTTTAAGAACTTCATTATATTTTTGTATTTGCTTGGCACTTAGTTAATAACATGAGAATGACTATCCAACACGTTTTTTTTTTGTCTTTGACCATGAATACATGTAATATGGTATAGTGGTTAACGTATCTACTCTAAGATTTGGTATTATCAAGAATACACTAAAAATTCTTTCATCCAAGTACCTATAAATTTTAGCATGTTATGAACAGATATTTATCATTTTTAAAAGATAAAATTATAATCTGATTCACTGAAAATATTTTTAAAAGCATCAGGTAGATAATTATTATATGTAGGTGGCAACCTCACCCTCCCCTACACACAATAAAACTAATGTGATATGAAAGAGGATTTATGGAAGAAGACAAGATGAATGTTCTATTTTATCTGAGGGAAAAGAATTTTCTAGATAAAGTGGTAATAATTGTTATATACATGATATATTCTGAAATGCAAGATGTTGGCCAGATGTTCCTCATTTCTACTGAGTCCTCATTATGAGGAAATACATTTTGAATCACAGCAGAAAAAATTAAAAACACAGCAGAATACTTTCAAGAAGCCCTCTTAAGGTGAAAAGTGGTTATTAAACTTGAAATTATTGATTCAAAGGAAAATGTATTTGTAAGTTTATCACATATGAACAATACTAAAAATAACTAATCTATTCACCCTTTGCTTATTTTATATCCCTGTATTTAATTTATTTAGTGTATGTGTGTGTTTGTGTGTATGTGTATGTGTGCATGCGCACATGTGTGTGCGCACGTGTGGGTGTGTGTCATGTGTCTTTGTCTGTGTTTGTGAGAGTTGGTTCTCTCCTTCTGTCTTCTGGATTCCAGGGATCAAACTCAGGTCTTTAGGCTTGGTAGCACATGCCTGAACTGGCAAAGTCATTTCTCTGTTCCTGCCTTCATTTTTCAAGACACCTCCATTGTTTGTTGGCATGTACTCAGTGAGAAAACATGGTTAATTATTTTACAGGAAAAAAATGAGATTAAATGCTCCAAGTTTAAGGCCTAGACTTAAACTTCAGTTACCTGGTTTGAGACCAGTATCCCTACCAATCATGGGGTCTTCCTTTTTTATTCTTATGCTTGCCTCTGCCACTGCCTGAAAAGACAGACATACAGGACCAGTTCCACCAGTAATTTGGTCCCATAGCAGTCACAGAGAGATGTGGAGAAGAAACCTCAAAACCTTTTTTGGGTTTTGACAACCATAGACTACAAAACCAGAGCCTTCCTGACCCTATCTTCTCTGTGCTCTGACCATCCAGGAAAAGGCTGTGGTGTGGCCAAAGGGGATCAAAATAATAAAAACCAACCATGCTACATAATCTGTGAAGGTTTGAGGTCAGTCCCTTGTTTGTGTATTTATTTATTCAAGATGAAACTTTTGGACCAGTTAGCACATACTGTGGATTTGAGACTTCTCTGAAGAATTATTCCTTTGCTTTCATTTTGTTCCAAATTACCAATGCTGTCTCACTGAATACAAACTGACATTTTAAGGCCAAAATAAGAGCTGACAGAACATTATCTATGCGCCCTCCACACAAGTGGAATGTGAGTTGTGTACCATTGTCTTTAATTCTCTCCTGTTGCCTTCTTTCTACACTGCGCTTGTCTGTCTTGTACTCAAAGGCTCTACCAGGTGCTTAATGATAGCTCGGCACTTAATGCAGTAGCATTCCACAATGTAAAGGTAGCCAGTACTTTCAAGCTGTTCACAACCTACCTAGGAATATCTGAGGCACAATAATTTTGTAATTTTAATAATTTTGTAACATATATATGACATATATATGTATATACCATGTATTTTACTATGTAGCATTATTGGAAAATAACTCTCTGCCCTATCAGTGAATGAAAGCAATATGCAATCTCTGTCTGCAAGGACTTCATGCTCTTTCCAGCCATAGAATTCAAATTTAAATTTGCCTTGTCTTATTGTATCATGTTTTGTCCTGTTTGGCTATTGTCTGAAGATGAAAACAGAGGGAGAGTGGATCTGGGGGAGAGGAGAGCTGGAGAGAACTGGGAGGAGTCAAGGGAGGGGGAACTGTGGTTAGGGAGTATTATATGAGAGAATACATTTTCAATAAAAAACTAATTTAAAATAAAGCAACAAATAAATAAATAAATAAAATTTAATTGTCTTATACTCTGTAATTGGTTGATGTTAAAAATGCACTTAATCATCTCATATAAACATAATAATCATCATAATAAAGGAAATAATTATACAATCATAATAGCAATATAATGCATACCTCTCTCAATGTTATAGAGCTGTAAGAAAGGAAATACAAGTTTTCACATCTGAAAGCACACACTTCACTTTTAACGTTCCTCAATCCTGCCTGAAATTAGGCATGCTACACAACTCTTTCTTGTCAATAGTCTTCCAAAAGTGTTGCAAATCATATCTAGACCAAATCGTTTAAGTAATAGTCATTGATACCATTAGCATTTTCTCCTTACTGCTAACAGGGATGTTTTTTCATCTGGCATGTCAGAGCATGAAGACCCTTCTACATTTCTACACCTCTAAATCAGTATATAAAAAAATCTATAGTAAAATTTTTATGTGGAAGCAATAACCTTTTGTCTGTTAATTGCTGAAAATTGTATTTTTAGGTGTTTCATTTTTTACGGAAAAAAAAAGTCTGCTAAGATAAAATATTAAAGATATTCAATATATATTTTTGTGGAAAAAAATCTATAAAGAACATTCCACAATGTAGTCTAAGATTAGATGCTTAGTTGTGTACCAAAATCACATCTTGGAAATTAGAGAAACTCTATTATTTGGCATGATTTCATAAAGTAAAATAGACAAGATAAAACTATTTATGCAAACAACAATTTCAGGTGGATCTGACCTGAATACATGTCTCTGAGGACAAATTTTCATAGTAAGAGAAGATACAAAAAAATTGCCAAGGGGGGGAAAGGAACAAATAGTCCTACCTATGATACTATGACACGTAGGAATCACAAAAATAACCAGCATGGCAAGATATCCCTAAAGGTGCAATTATATTATGCATACTTTGGTAGGAACCAACATCTGTCTAAATGGATATAAGAATCCCTCAAAAGGAGTGAAGTCTTGACTGCTGCTGGAAACCTCACCCACTACTCAGAGCTAGTGAAGTAGTGAATTTTAGAGAAGAATCTGTTACCACCACTTAACTAAACCAGCATAAGTCCTAACTACCTTTTAGACATTTAACCTTATACCTACTGTAACTTTTACCCTTCATCAAAGATGCTTCTTTGCAACAGACAAAGACCATTAGGGAAAACCACACTTGGTCAAAATTCTAAGAACAACTGTTTATGGTGTTTCCAGATCCAGTGGATAAATCTACAACACACCTGCTGTACACATAAGACTCAAAGAATATTATAAAAGAACATCACAGAACGATTATAAATTCAAGAGAACTAGGAAGTAGCTGTGAGATTTTTGTCCCCTAGAAATGATAGGGAAGCTACACCTATAATACCTTGTAGCACCAATCTTAACAGTTCTTATTAATAAAAACAAACCTGGAGCCGGTATTGGGGTGAATGCTAGAAGATCAGAGAAGCAGAACAAGCCACAGCTACTTCACCTCGCCAATTCCTCAGCTGATCCTGTTTCCTCAGACTGGAAGCCTTAGAGTCCTCATCCAAATGGATCTCAGCTGAACTGCTTCTCAAAAGCCTAAAAGCTTAACCAGGCTAGTTCCTGGTTTTCACACCTTTTATACCTTTCTGCTTCCTGCCATCACTTCCTGGGATTAAAGGCTCTTGTTACCTCACCTGATTGTTTCCAGTGTGGCCTTGAACTCACAGAGATCCAGACAGATCTCTGCCTACGGAATGCTAAGATTAAAAGCGTGTGCTACCACTGCCTAACTTCTTTTTTTTTTAATTTATTTTATTTTACAGTTTAATTTAATTTTACATATCAGCCATAGATTCCCCCATTCTCCCCCGCCCCGCCCCGCCCCCCTCCCCCAGCCCACCCCCCATTCCCATCTCCTCCAGGGCAAAGACTCCCCCGAGGATTGAGATCAACCTGGTGGACTCAGTCCAGGCAGGTCTAGTCCCCTCCTCCCAGGCTGAGCAAAGCGTCTCTGCTAAGCCCCAGGTTTCAAACAGCGAACTCATGCACTGAGCACAGGACCCGGTCCCACTGCCTGGATGCCTCCCAAACAGTTCAAGCTAATCGACTGTCTCACTTCTCCTGAGGGGCTGATCCAGTTGGGGGCCCCTCAGCCATTGGTTCATAGTTCATGTGTTTCCATTCGTTTGGCTATTTGTCCCTGTGCTTTATCCAACCTTGGTCTCAACAATTCTCGCTCATATAAACCCTCCTCTTTCTCGCCAACTGGACTCCTGGAGCTCCACCCGGGGCCTGGTAGTGGATCTCTGCATCCCTTACACCAGTCAGAATAGCTAAGATCAAAAACACTGAAGACACCTTGTGCTGGAGAGGATGTGGAGCTAGGGGAACTCTCCTCCACTGCTGGTGGGAATGCAAGCTTGTAAAACCACTTTGGAAATCAATATGGCGCTTTCTTAGAAAATTGGGAATCAGTCTCCCCCAAGATCCAGCTATACCACTCTTGGGCATATACCCAAGGAATGCTCAATCATACCATAAGGGCACTTGCTCAGCTATGTTCATATCAGTATTATTTGTAATAGCCAGAACCTGGAAACAACCTAGATGCCCTTCAACTGAAAAATGGATAAAGAAAATGTGGTACATATACACAATGGAATACTACTCAGCAGAGAAAAACAATGACATCATGAGGTTTGCAGGCAAAAGGATGGATCTAGAAAAAATCATCCTGAGTGAGGTAACCCAGACTCAGAAAGACAAACATGGTATGTACCCACTCATAAGAGAATACTAGTTGTGGAACAAGGATGACTGGATGGCTACTCACAACACCAGGGAGGCTACCTGGAAAACAGGACCCCAAGAAAGACACTGCCTAAATTCTATGTCTAATATTATGGCTGTTCTGTTCTCTGACCCCCAGATAAGTTTATTGGGGTGCACAATATATCAACCACGATACCTCAATAATATGGCTGCTTAAACAAGACCCAAACAATAGCAACACCAATAGACAAGCTAATATGGAAGGTAGAAATATTGCTGGGCACCACCCATTATAAAGAATTACAGACAACTCAGGACAGCCAAGAGAAGCAGAATTAGTCATCCACAGAGATGAGCCCTCTAATTGGTTGTCCAATACCAAAATGGTCAGGCCCTAAATCATATACATACAAGCAATACTAAATGGACATAGCTGGATATATATATATATCAATAACAAATTTTTTAAAAAGAGATTATGGTAAGAGGTGGGGAAAACAGGAAAAAGGCTGAAGGGGGGAAATGGTTTAATTGTATTTTAATTTATTTTTGATTTAAAAATTAAATTTTTTTAAATGAAAAACTATACTAGCAAAGATAACATAGGCTGAGATATGGCCATGTTTGGTAGTTGGTAGGGAGATTTGTATGCTTGCCGAAGGTAATAAGAGTTTCAGAATGTTATAAAATCATAATGGGTATGCATGAAAGCTGGGATGAATTAGGATTTCATTCAAAGTTGGAAGAGACTGTGGGTCTGTGATTAAGGACAGTCACTGGCTCTGGCGTTGAAGTTTGGCATATGGATCCCAGTGTTCCCATGGAAAGAGAGGAGATAAAGACAAGGAAATCCCTAGAAGCTTGCTGAACAGCCAGCCTGGATTGTGCATTGTCCCAAATAAGAGAGAAGACAAGGACTGATACCTCAGGTTGTCCTCTGACCTACAAATGTGAGCCCTGTCACACACCATCTTAGTCAGGGTTTCTATTGCTGTGAAGAGACACCATGACCATGGCAACTCTTGTAAGGAAAACATTTAGTTGGGGTTAGCTTACATTTCAGAGGTTTAGTCCATCATTATCACAGCAGGACATGGTGGCATGCAGGCAGACTTGGTGCTAGAGAAAGAGCTGAGAGTTCTACATCCAGATCAGCAGGCAATAGAAGGAGCACCGTGTACTGAGCATAGCTTGAACATATATGAGACCTCAAAGCCTACCCCCACAGTGACACACTTCCTTCAAGAAGGCCACACCTACTCCAACAAGGCCACACTTCCTAATAGTACCACTCCTGATGGGCCAAGCATTCAAACGCATGAGTCTATGGGGGCCATTCCTATTCAAATTACCACACACACAACAGCATTCACACAGAAAGATTT
>CABHPR010139582.1:5142-26943 GCA_902168415.1 Peromyscus melanophrys
GGAGATGTAAAACACACTACCAATGGACTGTAGAAAGCACCCCACAGCTGTTCTTATTAGGAAGGCATAATAGTGGCACTTGAGAAAGTTACAGACAGAAAACAACTGGTTTCCACAGCCAGTGACCCTATGGCTTTGCCAGGTGGGTCTCCCCATCAGGGAGTTATACATCTCGTGAATAGACTTGTTAAATACTAGTTGTTACCTGCTGTATATTCCCAAGGCCCTTGGCACACCAGATGATAAGAACCCCCAAGGTTATACAGAAGTTAATTGGAATCCTGTAGCAATGTTATATTTAAGAAGATTTAAGGAAGCAACCATTTCCTAGGTTATGCAACACCTTTTGTAAAACAGATGTTAAATTCATGGGCAGTTAGAAACAGAATTATTCTATAAGACAGGAAGGATTTAGTTACAGCAGTATTGGAAGCTGCTCCTCAGTTACAATGGAGAACATGGTGGAGAGAGGAAGCTAGGGCCATGGAACAATGAGTTAGGGCTAGAAGTCATGAGATTTCCCAAGACCAAATTCTCAGTGAGGGTCAGTATGCTGATTTGCAAAGGCAAGCTATATTTGATGGTCATACCTTGGTTCTATGCCATGTAGAGGCTTTGAATGCTTAAGACAGGGATGAAGAAATGGGAAAGAGAACTGATCCATTTACTAAAATTATACAAGGCCTGAAATAAACTTTCACTGATTTATTTTACAAGAACTGACATCAGCTGTAAGTAGAGCAATATCAAATCCAGATGTTAGACAAACATTGATTGAATCTTCCACTTTCAAAAATGCTAATTCAGAGTACAAGAGGGTGATTAGGCCTTTAAAGGCAAGATCAGAAACCTTAGAAAGAATGGATCTGAAATAAAGTTGATATTGGACTCCACACACCTAATGATAATTGAATAGGAGCACTGCTTTCTAAAAATATCAAGAAAAATAAAAATATTAGATGTTTTAATTGTGGTAGATAAGGTCATCTCTGAAAAGGGGTTATAGAAAACATGCTCCTAGAAACAATGTTTATTCTAGAAATAATTCAAACAGAAGGCCCAGCCTTCTGGAGTATACAGAAGGTGTGGCAAAGGCCAGCACTGGAACAATGAATGTAGTTCAACAAGGGACAAGGTAACCCTTTGCCATCAGAAAATACCCTGAGGGGCCTCCCACATACCTTGATATCAAATTTGGTTCAATCTTTCAATGCCAGCATTGGGGAAACACCTCCACAGAGAAATTAAAAGATTAAATGACGGTTGTTAAAAACATACTGCTCTGGATGTCAGAACAATATCAGCAGACAAAACAAGATTTTCTGGAGAAACCATAGAGCAAGTATTTTGGTAAACTTCTGTAAGTGATCAAAGATCAAAGCTAAAAACATGAGGAAGACAGCATAGAAATTGAGGGTGAAGTAGACACAGGTGCAGATGTAACAATAATTTCACCAAAATCTTGGCATCCAATTTGGCCTCTTCAGGAAGTAAATGTTCAGCTTTTAGGGAACGGAACTTTATCTCAAGTGAAACAAAGTGCAGGATGGGTCGAGTGTATAGGGCCAGAAGGACAGATATGAAAATTTAAACCATATGTGACTAATATAACAATGAATTTATGGGGATGTGATTTGTTGCAGCAGTGGAAAATACAGACTAACATTCCTCAAATCTCAGAAACAAACTATAAAATAAAGAATGCTTCTAAGAGAAATATTAAAAGGTATTATCAAGGATGATAAATAGACCATTCAAGTTGTACATAAACAGGGCACAACATCTATTGCTCTTTCAAAGGTACCAGCAGCCTTACTTTAAAGATGGCTAACTGACAAACAATGGTCTTTGACATCAGAAAAATGACAGACATTAGAACAGCTGGTACAGGAACAGTTAAATGCTCAACATATTGAAGAATCAACCAGTCCTTGGAATTCTCCTATATCTGTCATCAAAACAAATCTGGAAAATAGAGAATAAATAGCCATAAATAAGGTGATTCAGCCAATGGGATTTTGATAGCCCAGAATTACCTTACCTTCTTTATTACCTAAGGGATGGTCTATTAGAGTGACTGATTTAAAAGACTGCTTTTTTTTAAACTATATCTTTACAAGAACAAAATAGAGAAAATTTTACCTTCACAGTGTCTACTTATAATAATACCCAGTCTATTAAACAACTCAAGAACTAAGTAATTTATTTCAAACCTTACAAGATAATAAGGATTTAAATAGGCCAAGAAAATTATAAGCTGAAGCTGAGACAGAATTGGCTGTGGTAGAAAAGAAGTTACAGGATGCACATGTGGATTGCTTGGATCCAAAGCTTAATTATATTTTAGTTATTTTGCCTTCTACCCATTCTCCCATGGGAATTCTTATGCAGAAAGAAGATAATATCTTAGAATGGATATTTTTTTCAACACCCAAATGAGTAAAAATTTAAAGACCTATGTAGAAAATTTCTGAATTTTGAGGAAATTTGAGACTTCAGTTAACAGGAAAAGACCTAGCAGAAACTGTGGTAACTTTCACTAATGATAAAGTTGCCTCTTTATGAGCAGAAAATGAAAATTGCCAAAGAGTTTGTAGTAAGTTTTGAGGAGATATTGTAACAAATGTCCCAAAAGAAAGAAACTTCAATTTATAAAAAGAAGTAATTGGATTCTCTCTTATATAATAAAAGGTACTCCAGTTTCTGGAGCCCTTACATTCTATACTGGTGCAAATAAATCAGGAAAGGCAGGTTATAAATCAGGAAAAATAAGTAAGTGACTGACTCAAAGCCCTATGATTCTGTTCAGAAATCAGAATCATATGCTATTCTCATGGTATTATTAGATTTTTTATAACCTTTTAATATAGTTCCCAACTCCCAGTATCCAAAGTTGTTTCACATATTGAAACTGCTGAACTTATTCCAGATGATTCAGAATTAACTTTGTTATTTATTCAACTACAACAAATAATCAGAAATAGAAATCATTCCCTGTATATAACACATATCAGATCTCATATGGATCTACCAGGATTTCTAGTACAAGGTAATGATTAAATTGACCAGCTCTTTGTAGGAAATGTGCTAGAAGCCTAACAATTGTACAAAAAACACTGTGTTAACAACAAGGGTTTGAAGAAAGGTTTTTCTATCAGGGCACCATGGTTTCCTTCAAACCATTTTCCTTTCAGGACTTGGATATTGAAGAAATGATAGGCCAGAAAATGTTGTATTCCACCTGAATAGTTTCCAGATTACTTGCTAGAGTTCCAGTCAATGTCTCTCTTCTAATTAACCATTTTCCTTAGTGATTAACAGATGTTTTCTGTAAATTCCAGCATTATAGGCCAAAATAGCAGATTTATGTAGAAAATTTTGCTGGTTGAGCCAACTGGAAATTTGTTTAAGGTTAAAAATCATTGAGCTTGGGTCAGTTACATGGCTCAGCATGAAGAGGCACTTACTTTCAGGCCTCATGACCTGAGTTTAATCCTTGGGTCCCACAACATGACAATTGAAAATTGGTGCTGAGGAATTTTCCTCTGACCTCCACACTGTTGCTGAGATGTGTATGTAACATGCACACAGAATAGCTCCTAAAAACTTAAATTAACCCATTTATATTTTTTTTTGCCCCTTGGCTTGTTACTTCTCTTCATTACTCTATGTAATTGTCCTTTGAGTCTGTCTGGCAAATCCCCCACACATCTGATTCTTATCCAGAATTCCTCTCTCTCTCCAAAGTCCCATCTATCCTCTTTTGCCTAGCTGTTGACCATTCAGCTCCTTATTAAAGAAGGTGCCTTAGTCAAGTAAGGAAAAACAGAGACAAATCATCACACAGTATATCCCAAATGGTTAATTGTGTATAGCTGGAGAGTTTTCTCTCCCGGTCCCGCCAAGCCCCAGCAGTCCAACAGCCCACTTATAAAATAAACACACAGATGCTTATATTATTTAAACTGCTTGGCCATTAGCTCAGGCCTATCATTGTCTAGCTCTTACTCTTATATTCAGCCCATTTCTATTAATCTGTACTTTGCCATGTGGCTCGTGGCTTACTGGTAACTTACATCTTCTTTGTCCTGGCGGCGGCTGCAGTCTCTCCCTGGCTTCCTCTTCCCTCTACTCTCCTCTCTATTAGTCCTGCCTATACTTCCTGTCTGGCTACTGGCCAATCTGTTTTATTTATACAGAGCAATATCCACAGCAACTGTGGATGTTTGTTTCCATTCAACTAATGAAAAAGAGAAAGTTGAGACCAGGGCATGTTGGCTGTTCTGCTTCTTTGGTGTGTTTGGTATCTGCCTTTCAGCTTTATCATAGACTCCCAGGACATGCCACGAGAGTGAGTTTCTGCTACTTGAAGTTCTTCAGAGTTGAAGCAGAGGTAGGTGCAGAATTCTGCCTGGATACTTAAAATACAAATAACTTTATTGTACCACCTTCGCATTTGCTACAAGTCCTGGGGAGATCTTTCTTTCCATTGTGGTAGCATCTCCAGTGTCTAATATATGACAGATTTAGAGTAAACATCCACGGAATAGGATTGGCTGTGAATAGAAAGACCCAGGGTGAACAAACACCATAAAGACAGTTTTAATTTTGTTTGTAGTCGAAGACAGAATTTAAATAGCTGATTTTTCACTGTTCATTCATTGTTTATAGTCTGGTTACATGTTGTATATCTGTTTGCATTATTCAAATAAGTCAAGGTAATATCTTTCTTCCTTTCTTGTCTCCTTTTAAACCTGCATGATAATTAAATAAAAGAACATAAATAAAGGAATATGCCCTAGAACTTTTCATTATTAATGTTCTATGAATGAGTTAGAAATATGTTACTATACCCCAAGGGGATGATTAATTTAGCAGACTAAGAGTTTTGATTAAAAAGGAATAAAATGTCTGACACAGAGTCTATTTATCAGTTATTATGATATTAAAATACTCTAATCATTGTGGTGCCTAAATTAAGACTTCACAGCTTAAATGTCACTTCATTTTGCTTCTTTTAGTTTGGTGATGTTTTATGGGCTCATTACCTGTGAGTATGTATGCCTGTGGCATATGCTCTTGCTGGTCTCTGAAGAAAATACTGCAGCATGAAAGCTTGCTACATAAGCAATGTTCCCTGTTCTTTCATGAATCAGAAGAAATGAGGACTAACAGAGAATCTGATCATTCCTGAGTAAGCTGGTCATTCTCGAAATTCTCATGTTTGATATGTATCCTATTGATATTTAACATCCAAAAAATAAGTATTTAGTATTTGTAATCAGGTTTTTGTTTCACTATAAGATTTGGCATGCTAAGCCCACATACCAGAAGTCATACCATGTCATTAATCTATGGTGCCTCGAAATTTATAAATCAGCAACACAGAAAAAAGAGAAAATAAGCAATATTGGTTCAGAGATTATCTTTTCCAATACCAATAAATCCTCTGAGCATTTCAAGCCTGTGTATGTATTAAATATATTATGCTTTATTGAATAAATAAAATAAATAGCATAATCAAATACTATTTACTTGACACAGTATTTTTCCTTATTGATCAGGTACAGCAAAATTCAATACATATATAATGTGCAATGATCAATCAATATAATTAACATTATATAATCATAATTTTTTATATTGGGAATCTTTAGATTTTCCAATTTTAGCTATTTTGAAAAATGGAAGAAGTTATAATGTACAGTTATACTTCTGTAGAACCAGTTTTTTATATTGAATTATAGTTTGGTACCTGTTCTCTAAGCTCTTCCTGTTTCTTTCACTTCCACACTTCCTGTCCTCTAGCAACCACTATTCTATTGGCTCTTTCTATGAGATTGTTTCACTTTCTCTTCAAGGCTCAAGTGACTTGATGGGTTTATCTTCCCGTTCTAGCCATACTTCTGAAACTATAGATTGCATTTTATGAATAAAGTATATCCCAGCTCATATATGTGTATATATGTGCATATAATTATCTATTAATCACTCATACACAAGCTGCTTAATGATACCTGGAAGTGAAGCAGTCTGCTTGATTACATGTTGATTTAATTTTCTTTTGTGTATATTAAGAAATAAGAAGACCATATGGTAGCTCTGCTTTTAATGTTTCAGGAGACCTCCATAATTCTTATATTGATTCATATTTCCATCAATGTATGGAAATTAGTAAGAGTTTTCCATTTTCTCATCTTCACCAATATTTTCACTTATTTTTTTGAATTTATTTTATTTTATTTTACAATATAATTCAACTTTACATATCAGCCATGGATTCCCCCGTTCTCCTCCCTCCCGCCCCGCCCCCCACCCCCCATTTCCATCTCCTCCAGGGCAAAGACTCCCCCGAGGATTGAGATCAACCTGGTGGACTCAGCCCAGGCAGGTCTAGTCCCCTCCTCCCAGGCTGAGCCAAGGGTCTCTACTAAGCCCCAGGTTTCAAACAGCCAATTCATGCACTGAGCACAGGACCCAGTCCAGCTGCCTGGATGCCTCCTAAACAGATCAAGCCAATCAACTGTCTCACCCATTCAGAGGGCCTGATCCAGTTGGGGGCCCCTCAGCCATTGGTTTCACAGTTCATGTGTTTCCATTTGTTTGGCCACTTGTCCCTGTATTCCATCCATCCCTGGTCCTAACAACTCTAGCTCACATAAACCCTCCTCCTTCTCGCCAATTGGACTCCCGGAGCTCCACCCGGGGCCTGACCGTGGATATCTGCATCTAGTTCCCTCAGTCACTGGATGGGGTTTCTAGTATGACAATTAAGGTGTTTGGCCATCCTATCACCAGGGGAGGTCAGATCGGGCTATTTCTCGACTATTGCCAGCAGTCTATTGTGGGGGCATGTTTGTGGATTTCTGTGGGCCTCTCCAGCACTTTGCTCCTTCCTATTCTCATGTGGTCTTCATTTATCATGAACATTCCTTGTGTTTCCTCTCTGTACTTGATCCAGTTGGGATCTCCTGCTCCCCCAAGTTCTCTTTCCCTCACCCCTCATTATCCCCACTCACGTCCAGACTGTTCATGTAGATCTCATCCATTTCTCCATCATTGGATATCAACGTGCAGAAGGCTGCAAATAGATCCATATCTATCACCGTGCACAAAACTTAAGTCCAAGTGGATCAAAGACCTCAACATAAATCCAGCTACTCTGAACCTGCTAGAAGAGAAAGTAGGAAGTAGTCTTGAACGCATTGGCATAGGAGATCGCTTCCTAGGTATAACACCAGTAGCTCAGACACTGAGACAAACGATCAACCAATGGGACCTTTTGAAACTGAAAAGCTTTTGTAGAGCAAAGGATACGGTCAACAAGGCAAAGCGACAGCCCACAGAATGGGAAAAGATCTTCACCAACCCCACATCGGACAGAGGACTGATATCCAGAATATATAGGGAACTCAACAAATTAAACATCAAAATTCTCAACAGTCCAATTAAGAAATGGGCTATAGAACTAAACAGAGAATTCTCAGCAGAGGAAACACAAATGGCTGAAAGACATTTAAGGAATTGCTCAACATCTCTAATCATTAGGGAAATGCAAATCAAAACAACTCTGAGATACCACCTTACGCCAGTCAGATTGGCTAAGATCAAAAACACTGAGGACACTTATTTTTTTTTTAATTTGTGAACATTCTGATTGTGTTAGATGAAGCCACATTATTGTTTTGATTTTTGTTGGAAATAATTTCCCTTTGTTTCATTCAGAGACTTTTAATTATCTGCTGACCTTTGTCTCTTCCACTTTTCTTGCTTCCTCTCTCTCCTCTCTCATCAGTTTTCTTCTTTTCATTTCTTTCTTTCTCTTAGTACCTATTGTGCTCAAGTTCAAGGCCTTGTACATAATGCATAAATGCTATTCTCCATGCAAGCTTAGCTCTTCTTGATTAATGCTCTGTCTTCTTTTGGGAAATATTTATAGAGACCACTTGTTTCCTTTATAATCATATCATCTATATTTTCTGTGGAATTCTTTGGTTTATTTCATTATATATTCTTGGAGTTAGTTACCTGTTGAATGAACAAATTAAAAGACAGATTACAAGTATTTCCTGACATTTTCAAGTGATCTCTTCTCATTGTTGATTATAATATCATACATGAGTACTGTATTTACAACATTTTAACTGCTCACTCTTCTACCTCCAACTCTGCCTTTGTCCCCAAAACTCATTCTCAAATCAATGACATCTTTTTTCCTATGATTGTTACACATGTGTGTCTATCTGTTTCTCTGTGTGTGTATTGTGTATAACATATTGAGGCACTCCAGTATTACCCATATTTAAATTTATTTAGATTTGCAATTGAATGACTTACCCAGGAGCACAACCTGAAAGAAAACTGATTATTTATCTTTCAGCACTAATACCTTATATCTCCTTACCCAAGTGTGGAACCTTTTAAAACTTCCCTTGTCCACATCAGCGTGCTAACTGGTGTTGTCATTTAACTCTCATTAAGCACCCTTACTGTTGAAATTTTATGGGTGCTGCTTCTATGCCATGTCTAGAAGGTGCTATTCAGCAACAGACGTCCTTGTCTTTTGTCTCTTATAATTTTTGCACATCTTCTTAATTTGATAAAACCCCATATGTCTATTTTAAATTTTGTATTCTATGTTTTAGGGGATCTTACCTACAAAATGTTTGCCTATAACAATGTCTTTAAATATTTTATCTGTTTTCTTCTAGTAAATTCACTGCTTTTGTTCTTACGTTTCTGTCTTTAATCTATCTGAGCTTACTTTACTTGGTGAGACTCAGGTTCAATCATTAAAAAGATTGTTTTTATCACCACTGCTTCCCCCCTCCATATTTCTTGTTCCTGTAAAAAGAAAATAAGCCTGACTTGTGATTTGGTCTCTCCTATGGACTTGCAAAACCTTACTACAGTCCCACTGTGAATTTTCTGTTTTAATCCTGCAATAAATATTTTCAGTGAACTTGTAAAAATGCATCCTGCTATCTTCTTACCTCAAGGGTCCCCTAAGTTTAATTCCATCATTAGCTGAAAACATAAAATTAAACCAATGACTCGTGTCTCTTTCATGCTCTAAAGAACTCAGACAAAGGTTAGGTATCAGTCTTGTCCTTCTCTTTCACCTTTAGTGAGGTCTGTCATGACTGCCAGTGATCTGGTGACATTTCTGTATTTGCTAGATTAAAATCTGGAATGGTGCCAAGGCTGACAATAAGTGTGTATTGAAACATAACAGAAATTTAAATTCTATGAAACTGTTGTCATTCTGTGTCTATGTAATATGCACATAATCTGTCATTCCAAGTGCAGTATGGGAAGGCAGTGATAAGGATCATGCTACTAAAACAGGTTTCTTCAGATTCTTAAATTCAAAAGAGACACAAAACATACAGTTGGGAATTTTATACTAGGGCATTTGTTTTGTTGTATATCTTTCTGTTTTGATATCTTCCTTTTGTTAAGCACTCAGAGTGATTCAGGGACACAGAGCATGGTTAGTCTCAAAACATATTAGTGGACATTGGACTGGAGATGCATTTGTAGTAATATAAAAGCAAAGTTACTTACTCTCTGTGATTGGAGACAAAAAGATGACCATGCCACAGAGAACTATGCATTTAAGCACTGATGGGGAGGAAGGGAAAGGATGGCAATGCTAGTCAGAAAAACAAAGTTGTCTCTAGTTTTCATTTAATTATTATTTGAGTAAGCAAAGTAGAGGTGATGTTGAAATAGAGCACACTGATATTACGTGTTCTGTTCTAAATCTGTGGGTAGATTATTCTGCATCATAAATATCACTTTTAGGTCTCCATGGACCAGACAAGGGAAGATGATAATGCTATTGTCTCGGTTTTGTTTTTATCATCATATTGTCTTAAAAGAATCATTGTTTCTGTACTCCGAAATGCTCTGGCAAGAAGTAATGAGAGATTACAGGAAATTCTATTCACAGACAGCTAGAGACACCTGTAACTCTTCATCTTTCTCATCTCTATTTAAATTCACGGTTACTCAAGGGAAATTCTGTGGAGCTACCATATATGTTGCCTTCCATAAAGATCACTCAGTTCTTATCAATAAAAAGGATTTTGGTGAAGGGTGTGTTCTACCCTCTCCCACAAGGATCATGCTATTTTTATCTTGCTTAAGTGAAACAAACTTAATAAATATTCTGGCAGCTTTATATGGAAGATTGATTTTTATATTGAAAATTGTATCATAGCAAGCAATAATGAGCTTTGTGTCTGGTGTGAGAGCTAGAAACAGACTCTCCAAGCCCAGGGAGATGAGCTTCTGTGGAAAGTTTTGTAAGAGATGAATGTTTCCCTTTACCTTGATTGACAGCAATGCTACTAAGCATAAATATGCATTCAGTCTCGGCGCCAGTACTGTTGGGACATGCTGTGGGATCCTGATTTCAGATGAAGATGCAATGGATATGCAAAGTCCAAATGCAGAACTATTTCTTGAATTCGATATTCCTCAACGTTCTTAAGTGATACCAGAAAATCCTATAAAAACTATGGAAAATTTTGTTTGGCTTTTTGGACACTTGTAATTCCATTTAAACCAGCTTTTCATTTTTTATTTTAATTTTTGAGATTATAATTAAATTTCTCCCTTTCATTTCATTTTTCTAACCCCCCCATTTTCCCCTCCATGATCTCCTTCAAATTTGTGGCCTCTTTTTCATTAATTTATATTGCACACACAATGTGTGTGTGTGTGTGTGTGTGTGTGTGTGTGTGTGTGCGTGCGTGCATGCGTGTGTGTGTGTGTGTGTGTGTGTTCCTAAACATAACCAGTTCAGTCTGTATAATGTTTTGGTATATATGTTTTCAAGATGATCATTTGGCACTGGGCAACTGATTGGTCTTCTCATAAAGTCTCGTCTTTCAATTTTAACACCGAGTTTTATGAATATTTAGCACACAGCCTGCTAGCCATCAGAAGTTAGAGGAGAATCTACTACTGTACTTACCTAAACCAGTATAATATCAAACAGTTGTCTTACCTCTTATTCTATTTCCAAAAGATCAATGTAACTCTCAGCTCTTATCAAGGAAGCCAATTATGCAGCATAGAGAGACCATTATAGAAAGCTGTAGGTGTTCAAGATGCAGAGAAGAACCTCTGACCATGGGTTGTTCTGTACTAGTTGATAGAGGAACAATATCTCCCTTATTTAAGTTTTAGGCAATATTACAGAATAGGAGAGGGAAAGATTGAAATAGCTGGAAGACCAGGGTATTGACTGAAAGAATACATCTTCTTTGTATAAAAGGGCAGATGTACACATGAAATATCAACAGTATTGTTGCCTAAACAAGACCTACATAATGACACCAATTAACCTTTCAACCTGGGTGGGATAATTTCACAAGTATCCAGCTCTCAATGAAGAGCTATAGTCACTGAATGACTGCTGAGAGGGGGAGAATACTTGTCCAGAGGTGAAACCTCTAATTGTTTTTCCAATACTAAGTTGTCAGCCCTACAAATATGTGCATATGAACAACACTAAATGGACTTAGTTGTATTTATACGTCTATAATGTGCAATTAGGATTCCAACAAACAAACAAAAAACTGATTCCATATCAGTGAAACAATTAGAGTTACTTACAGAAACATGAATTACATACAGTATCACAGGTAACTCAAAGTAGTCACGTCATTAAAAAGTCCCATCCTAGGATAGAAGAAAACTTTCCCATGCTCCATGGAGTGATATCACACCGATGTACATATGGGGAACAGCAGTTGGATTTAGTTGGCTATTACATAGAAGACAAAGGCAAAAATGAAGATGATTATAAAAAAGAAGAAAAAGAAATTAACAATAATAACAACCACAACAATAATAATAATAGTGAAGTTATGAGGGGAGAAGAAATGAAATTATTAGTAGGAGGTGTTGGGGAGATCCGGGAGAGGCGGCAGTACGTGATAGGCTATATAATAATATTCTATTGTATACATGTCTGAGATTCCCAAAGAGTAATAAAAAAGAAAGCTCTAGCACGGGAGCCCCACCCTCAGTCAAACTGCCATCTCCTATGTACACTATTGATAGCCAACATCACACCAAATGGGAGGCAGCAGAGAACTGTATGGTGGATCTCAGGTAACTCTACTCACAGCTCTATCTGTCCTGTGAGGAAATTCTAGCATCTCCATTACAGTTTACCACTGATCTAATTACCACTGTGCTAATTTGGTTTCTTGCTTACCATGACTGCTTGGTAAAGGTATTCTGTTGATCAACAGAGAGACTGCTGCTCCTGGTGGGGATAGTAATGATCTGTCATGTAAATGATAACAATATAACCCATTAAGTCATATTTCAAAATTGATAAGAAACAGGGACAATAAAACACAAACATGCTTCATTCAACCAACTTATCTAATATACTGCTATTTCAACGAGACAAAACTAATAATGATGTATTTTATATTATTCTGGTTTACTAAGTTTTATATTTATTAGACATCTCAACTTCTGCATCTTCTTTCTGTATGTGACATTATACCATTTCTCAATTTTTACAGTTGACTTGCTTATACTACAAAACTTTCAAAAACAGATGTGTAGGCTGAAGTTTCTGTCCCACCAGAAACTCCTAAATACTCAGTAGCTGTTTCACAAATAATTGACTCAGAGGCTTAATATTACTTAAAAATGCTTGGCTGCTTCTGTTAGGTGAAGGACACTGTCAGTAAGATAAAACAGCAGCCTACAGAATGGGAAAAGATCTTTACCAACCCTACATCTGACAGAGAGCTGATCTCAAAAAATATATAAAGAACTCAAGAAACTAAATATCAAAATATCAAATAATCTAATTTAAAAAATGGGATATAGAACTAAACAGAGAATTCTCAACAGAAGAATGTCAGATGGCTGAATGACATTTAAGGAAATGCTCAATATCCTTAGCCATCAGGAAAATGCAAATCAAAATGACTCTGAGATACCATCTTATGCCTGTCAGAATGGCTAAGATCAAAAACACCAATGACAGCTTATGCTGGAGAGGATGTGGAGAAAGGGGAACACTCCACTGTTGGTGGGAGTGCAATCCTGTACAGCCACTCTGGAAATAAGTATAGTGAAATCTCAGAAAATTGGGAATCAACCTACCTCAAGACCCAGCTATACCACTCTTGGGCATATACCCAAAAGATACTCTATCACACCACAAGGACATAGCCTCAACTATGTTCATAGCAGCATTATTTATAATAGCCAGAACCTGGAAACAACCTAGATGACCCTCAACCAAAGAATGGATAAAGAAAATGTGGTACATTTACACAATGAAGTATTACTTAGCAGTAAAAAAAAAAAATGACAACATGAAATTTGTAGGCAAATAGATAGAAAAATCATCCTGAGTGAGGAAACCCAGACCCAGAAAGGAAAACATGGTATGTACTTACTCATAAGTGAATATTAGATGTAAAGCAAAGGATAACTATTCTAAAATCTAAAGCCTCAGAGAAGCTAAGTAAAGAGGACCCTATAAAATCTTCTGAGTAAACTGGGAGCATGGAGTAGAGAGGAGGGGATGGGAGGTGGGAACATGAGGATTCAAGAAGGCTAAGGTGGGAGAGGGATGGAGAAGGAGATCAATGAAGGAGATATCTTGACATAGTGAACCATTAAGGGGTTATGGAGAAATCTGGAACTAGGAAAATCCCCAGGAACTCATAAGGATATCCCTAGCTAAGATTTGTAGCAATGGTGGACAGGGTGCTTGAAGTAGCCTTCCACTCTACTCAGATTTGTGTCTGCTCTAATTGTCATCATAGAACCTACATCCAGTGACTGATAGAAGCAGAATCAGAGGTCCACAGCCAAGCACTTGGCCAAGATCTTGGAGTTCAGTTGAAGAGAAGGAGAAGGGTTTATAGGAACAAAGGGGGTCAGGATCATGATGAGAAATACCACAGATTCCTGATCCAAGCTGTTTGGAGCACATGGACTCTGGACTGACAGCTGAGGAGCCTTCATGGGACCTGGGACCACACTAGGCCCTCTAAATGTGGGTAATAGTTGCATGGCTTGATGTGTTTGTGGGTCCCCTCACAATGAGACCAAGACTTATCCCAAGTACACAAACTGGCTTTTTAGAGGCCATTCCTTGTGGTGCAATGTTTTACTGAGCTGTGATACAGTGGGGAGGTGTAGTCAGAAAGTTTCCCTGGTTTCACCAGGCTCTCAGAGTCTTTTGGTCTGCTTATAAAATAATCATTCAGAAGCTTATATTAATTATAACTCCTTGGCCATTAACTCAGGCTTATTACTGATTAGCTCTTACACTTAAATTAACCCATAATTCTTATTTAGGTTTAGCCACAGGGCTTGGTATCTTTTCTCAGTTCTGCCTTATCATCTTGCTTCTTCTGTGTCTGACTGGTGACTCCTGACAGCTTTTTCTCTTCCCAGAGTTCTGCTTGTCTGTTTGTCCTGCCTATACTTCCTTCCTGGCTACTGGCCAATCAGGGTTTTGTTTATCAACCAATCAGAGCAACATACATTCACAGCATACAGAAGAGATCCCACCACACTTTTCCTTTTCTGTCTAATCAAAAAGGAAAGTTTTAACTTTAACATAGTAAAATTACATATAACAAAACAGTTATCAAGTTAGAATTATGGTTATAATATCTAGTCTATTTGTATTTGGCAAAATTAAAGAAAATATTTTATCGTCTGTCCTATATTTGTGAGTCTAAAGTTTCATATCTAATTTATCTTTTATCATAACCTAGGAAAATTATAACTGTTTAGTCTTCAACTACATCAAAGACATCAGAACGATATGATATTACCTAAGTAAATAGGAAGAACATTGTAAGCAACTTACAGTTGCAAAAATCTAGAATGACAGAGACAGCTGGCTACCTGGATAGTTATCCAAAGTTCCTCTGCAACATTGAGGCATCCTTCTTCAGCATATAGACCTAGAGTCTCTCAGTCTTTGTGTCCTGTTGAATGTCTGGTAGTCTCCTCTGTGAAGCAAGAACCTGGAGGGCCATTTTGTCTTACAAATTTCAGTGGTCACCTTCCTATGGTTCCAGTATGTCCACTTTATGCAACATACTGTCAAGCAGTTGACACAAGGGCACTTTTTTGTTCAAAGGCTAACTTTTGCCACAAAGAAAGAAAACTCCATAATGAGTTTCTTCAATGCCCATTATCTTCTCTGAAGTAATTGATGCTGCCAGGAGCAGATGTGTCTCATTGTCCAGAAAAGTCTAAGTTTTTGAAACATTTTAAATGCCATATCCTGTAGGTCTTTGCAGTGTTTGAAATGACCTGTCTATCTAAAATATATCTCTGCTTGACCTTGAAAACATACGTAATATGATTACAAGTTTTATTATCATGGATAACTAATTATTACTCTGTATTTCTTAGTTATACATTATAACATTACAATTTGAAATGAGATGTACAAACATAATACCTTAAACAAGAGCAGAAATATACATACAATATAACAAAATTAACTTTAAATTTGTATCAATAAACTAAAATCTATAGCAATGTTGTTTATAGATTTTATAGCAAAATATTGTTGCTCTTTAAAAGTAGATTCAATAATCTACCCTTTTATCCTATCATATCTATAGCCTATATATCTATATCATATCTCCCTTTCTTCTTTTAGGAAGAGATTGACTATGACCAATAACAATTTGTAAACATCAACCTAAATAAAGGCAAACAACCATAATCCATTTTTTGGGAATGTGGACATAGTGTTCTAGGCTACTTCCTACTGATAGGGCGTGCTGGTAGTCTTATGCGGATCCTGAAAAAATTCAATATAATGGTCAAGTCCTGGGAAGACTGGCTATAACCTTTGTTGATAGGTACCATCTGTTAAGGTTCAGGATGTCTGGCTTGATCAAATGTGATCCTTCTTAACCTGGAATAAATCCATAGCCTCTTGCTTCCTGTGGAAACAAAAGCAGAGCCTCCTTTCCAAAATAACATATCCTTAGATTCAAATTTTGAAGTCAAGATACCTTTAAAATACATGTATTGGTTTAATTTATAATCAATGTCTTTATAATCAAATGTCTCTCTGCAGTTAAAAATTCCAAAGACAATATAATCTGTGTGTGTGATTTCCATCCTTACATGGCTTATTTTTTATATTACTTTTACTATCTCTTTAAAAGACTTTATTTTTTAAAACTATCTGTTTCTTTATATACCTGTCTATATTCATTTTCCTCTCTCTTCCAAGCCTACATACATTTTTACACACACTGTAAACCATTTAAAGTCTCATTCCATCCGAATCTGCCTTATTGTGAATCTATTGCTTTAAACTGCAGTGGAAGCCTTGGTTGCTGACTCCGCCCACTTCAGCTTCCCAATATGGCAGTGGTACATTTACTGCCAGTTCTGGGAGCCATGCGCACCACTAACTCTTGGATGCAGTGGGTCTATGTCTCCACCAAAGCAGCGTGTAGCCCAGAAATCATTTTCTTTTCTTTTTTTGTACTAGCAAAAGCTAAATCTACCATGCAGCATACTGTGTGGCTTGGAGAAACCTCTGTGTAACTCAGCAGGAATCCTCCATGCTGTACTCAAATCTGCAAGCTGAGAACCCACCATGGCCAGGGGAATCCTCATTGTACCACAGCCCACCATGAGTAACATGAACTAGGAAGGTGCTCTTAGTTACATTTATAATCTCTTCTTAAGCTCTCTCAGGTTTTAGGTGGAAACTCCTACCCCATGTTGGGCACCATTTGTAGTTGGAAAGTTTTTCTGGTTCCATGTAGTCCTGTGGCCTGCTTATAAAATAATCACTCAGAAGCTTATATGAACTATAACTCCTTGACCATTAGCTCAGGCTTATTACTGACTAGCTCTTATACTTAAATTAACCCATAATTCTTATCTATGTTTAACCCCATGGCTTGGTGTCTTTTCTCAGTTCTACCTATGTGTCTGGCTGACGACTTCTGACTCAGCCCTTCCTCTTCCCAGAATTCTGCTCATCTGCTTATCTTGCCTATACTTCCTGCCTGGCTACTGGCCAATCATCATTTTATTTATCAACCAATCAGAGCAACACATATTCACAGCATGCAGAAAGACATCCCACAGCAGGGAAGGGCTGGGTCTTGCCCCAACTTAGTATGCCAGCCTTACCCCCTATGAAGAGGGGATGGGGATGAGATGAGGAGGTGGGGGGACTGGGAGAAGGGGAGGGAGGAGGAAGAGGGGTTGGTAGTAAAAAGGAAAAAAAATGTTAAATCAAAAAGAAATAAAATTTTAAAAAAATGTTTGGCTGGTAGCTCAGGCTCATTATTAAGTAGCTCTTACATTTAAATTAACCCAAAATTCTTATCTATGTTCAGCCACATGGCTTGGTAACTTTTCTCAGTGCAGTATTCTTATCTTGCTTCCTCTGAATCTAGCTGGTGACTCCTGACTCTGCCCTTCCTCTTGCCATATTTCTCCTAGCCTGGTCACCCACTTATACTTCCTGCCTGGCTACTGACCAATCAGTATTTTATTAAACCAATGTGAGTGATGAATCTTTACAGTGTACAAGAGCATTATCCCACAGCACAGCTGTTATGACAATAAGCAAGGCTAAATATACTATTGTAGTGTTTTGAAACTTCAAAAACAGAGATTGCTAGAAAGTGATCAAGGATTCAACTGAAATAGAATGTGATGAAAATTTTCAATGATTGTTTTAATATTTGATCAATTCAGTTCAGTTAAATTCAAGTATTTGTTGAATTGTGGTGGAGTAAAATACATAATTAATTAAGAAAACAATTATTGGATGTGCATTAAATGAAAGGTATTTTTTTCATTGTTGAATTTTTAAAAAAGGAAAAGAGGTAAAACTCATTAACACAAACATTTTTGGCATTGTGCACATCGATATTCTATGAGGACAGGGAGATTTCCCAAGCAGAAAAATTTAGTTTACTCTATTTAAAGAAAAGTGAAACTTGGAGTATTCTCAGTGTGAAAATGTCATAGAGCACAAGTGAGTTGAAAGATTGAAACTAAAATGTCAGGTAGATAATAAAACAGGCAGTGAAGGAAAATACAAAAGTGGTGGATCGATTGTTAGCTAATGATTTGGTACTCTGTTATATTGAGACAATCTTGACCAAAGCAAAAATGTAAAGGGGGCTTTGTGTCATGTTCAAGGAAAAGGGCATTCTAACTCTAGAGAAAAACAAGCCTAAATAATGTGATATTGCTCCTCACTTTCTGAGGCCTTTAGGTATGTATTTTTTAAGAAGCAGTCGAAAGATGGGAATTTGAAAGATGGGATTATCTATAGGCCAGGGTTCAGATTACAAATCTGAATCACATTACTTTACCTCACTAGATCTCTGGTATACCAATCATTCCACTACCCTAAATCACTCGCCCACATCAGATCACTCAGATAAACTCGGGACTGTTTCTGTTTTAATTCTATCAGTACTACCATTAAGAACCTGAAAGATGTAGGGGTGGTGATTCCCACCACATCTCCCTTTAACTGTCCTAGCCAGCCAGTGCAGAAGACAGATGGATCATGGAAAATCACAGTTGACTACTGAAAACTCCATCAGGAAGTAACTCCAATTGCAGTTACTGTACCAGAGTAGTGTCCTTGAGCAAATTAACACATCTTCTGGTACATGGTATGCAGCTATTGATCTAGCAAATGCCTTCTTCTCAATACTTGTCCATGAGGACCATCAGAAGCAATTTGCTTAGAGTTGCCAAGGCCAGCAGTATATCTTTACAGTTTTATCTCAGGGATATATTAACTCTCCTGCCCTGTGTCATAATTTAATTAGAAGAGATTTTGATGGTCTCTTCCACAAAATATCACACTCATGTACTATATTGACAACATTATGCTGATTGGACCAAATGAGCAGAAGGTAGCAAACACATTGAACTAGTTGTAACACATATGCTTATCAGAAGATGGTAAATAAATTTAACTCCTTCAAAGGAGTCCAGTGTTGTGTGGTATGCAGAGATAATCCTTCTAAGATGAAGGATAAGTTATTGTACCTGGCCCCTCCCACCACCAAGAAAGAAGCACAACATTTAGTGGACCTATTTGGATTCTGGAGACAGCACAATCCTTACTTGAGTGTGTTACTCCAGCCCATATATCAAGTGAATTGGGAAGCTGGTAGCTTTGTGTGGAGCCTGGAACAGGAGATAGATCTTCAACAGTTCCAGGTTGCTGTCCATGCTGCTCTACCACTTAGACCGTATCATCCAGCAGAGCTAATGGTACTTGAGGTGTCAGGGGCAGATAGGGATGCTGTTTGATAGGCTGTGATGAAGGGAAATCTTCACAGTATGCAAAACTTCAGGAAGTACATGTGATATTACAGTTTGTTTGCAAAGAGAAATAGCCAAATGTGCCATAGCCAATGGATTAGCTGGGATGGTCAGTGACTTAGAAAAAGCATGATTAGAAAATTGGTGAGAGAGACATCTGGGGAAAAAGTATGTGGATAGCTCTCTCCAAATGGGCAAAGCGTATAAAGACGCTTGTGTCCCATGTAAATGCGAATCAAAAGGTGGTTTCAGCTGAGGAGGAGTTTAATAATCAAGTAGATAGGATGATTTGCGTGGTGGACAGTCAGTCTCTTTCCTCAGCCATTACTGTCATTCCCAAAGGGCCCATGAACAATGTGACCATGGTGGTGGAGATGGGGATTACGTATGGGCTCAACAACATGGACTTCTGCTCACCAAGGATGAACTGGCTACAGCTGCTGCTGAGTGCCAGATATGCCAACAGCATAGACCCACACTGAGCCCAGTATGGCACCATTCCCTCAGGTGAGCAGCCCACAACCAGAGGCAGGTTGACTACATTGGACCCCTTCCTCCACAGAAAGGACAAGGCTTTATCCTTATTGGAGTAGATACTTATCCTAGTTATGGATTTGCCTTTTCTGCATGTAATGCTTCTGCCAAACTACCATCCATGAACTTACAGAAGGCCTTATCCAATTTCATGGCATTCCACACAGTATTGCTTCTGACCAGGGAACTCACTTCATAGCCAGAGAAATGGGACAAGGGGTCCATGATCATGGAATCCATTTACCCATATTACCCAACATCCTGAAGCAGTTGGCCTGACAGAAAGATGGAATAGGTTTTGAAGACACAGTTATAGTGCCAATTAGTTGGCAGCAGCATGTAGAGCTGGGGCAGGCTTCTCCAGAAGGCACTATAGGCTTTGAATCAGCATCCAATATATGGTACAATTTCTCCTGTAGCTAGGATCCATCAGTCTAGGAATCACAGGATGGAAAGGAAATAGTTCCACTCATGGTCACCCCTAGGGACCCACTAGGAAAAGTTTTGCTTCTTATTCCATCAACCCTAAGATCTGCTGGCCTAGAAGTTTTGGTTCCAGAGTAGAGAATGCTCCTTCCAGGAGCCACAACAAACATTCCATTTAACTGGAAGCGCAGACTTGCTCCTAGTTCCTCTGGGCTTCTAATGCCATTAAACCAACATGCTAATAAAGGCATAACAATGTTAGGAGTGGTAGTTGATCCAGATTACCATGGGGGAAATGAATTGCTTTTCCACAATAGATGTAAGAAAGATTATGTCAGGAGTATGGGAGATTCTTTAGGGACTTTCTTGCTGCTACTAGGTCCTGTGATTCAAATCAACAGGAAACAATGGCCTAATCCAGGCACAATGACAAAGGGCACATAACCATTAGGAATGAAGACATGGCTCAATCCTCCAGGAAAGGAACTCAAACATACTGAGGTCCTTGTAGAGCATGGAGGAAGTATAGAATGGGTAGTAGAGGAAGGTCGTTAGAAATACCAGATAAGACCACTTGATCAGTTGCAGAAATGAGGATTATAATTGACATAGTGCTTCTGTTGTATTTTGTTAAGAATGAATTTGTACAGATACTTGTGTTTTATTTCAATTTCTTTATCATATGCTGTAACGTCAACTAAGAGAATACTAAAAGGATATCCCCCAAGGGACATTGCCACCTATTCTAAATTTATAATGTTATAATTTATAGTGTTTGTGGCCATACAAGGGAGAGTTACATCATGTTAGGTATAATTCTTACCTCGTTAGATATATAATGCATTTGTGATTATATGTGGGATAGTTATGTTAGTTATTATTATGCCATGGTGGTTGTTTTGATTTGGAATTAATCATTACATAAGGAGATATGATTGTGTGACAAGTTGACAAGGGGTGCACTCGTGATAGCTATTCTTTGTTGCCAACTTAACTATATCTGGAAGGAACTACTATCCGGAAATGGAGGGAACACCTGTGAGATATTTTCTACTTTGAAATGGGCAAATCCACTTTTAGTCTGGATCTTGAGGAGAGAAGACACAGTCTATTGAGCCAGCTGTTGAGGGTAGATGACACATACCTTTAACCTGGATCTTGAGATGGGAAGACACACCTTTAATCTGGGCCACACCTTTGGATAGAAGCCTATATAAGGTCATGGAAAAAGGAAGTTTTTGTTCTTTGCCTGCTTGTCCTTGCTTTGTTAGCACATCCATTTCTCCACTGGCATTGGAGCTTATATTTTTGGGATTCCAGCATATACAGAAGATCATCAGATACTCTTAGCTTGTGGGACTGAGCAACCAATAGATTCTTGGACTTTCTATTCACAGCTAGCCATTGTTAGATTAATTGGATTGCAGCCTGCAAGCATTTCAAATACAGTATATATATATATATATATATATATATATATATATATAT
>CABHPR010139582.1:27043-40694 GCA_902168415.1 Peromyscus melanophrys
AGAGAGAGAGAGAGAGAGAGAGAGAGAGAGAGAGAGAAAGAGAGAGAGAGAAACAGATTGAAGTTGCTAGTTTTATTTAAATAACAGAGGGATAGATACAGCATAGAATTATAGGGCCAGGTAGAAAGTGGAATAGCATTTGAGAAAAGTAAGTTGGTTGGACTGCAATTGTAAAGAGAGCAAAGAAAATTATTGTAATCCAATAATTATAACACTTTGCACTTTTAAATTTGGCTAAATATCCAAAAGGATGTAAATGAAGATTTCCAGAAGAGCCCAAGATTTTAGAGTTGCTGGATTGTGAGAATGTCATACATGGTTTATAATGCTTACATGATCATTTATATATCTCTGTTCCCTTTAGGACAATGATGACCACTGTAGAATAAAAGTGAGGAGCTGAAATATTTATAATTTATTTCAAACTCCTTAACACATAAATCTCTAAGCCAGAATAGCTAGCTATACAAGAAATATGTTTTAGACTTTATAGCTACCGAGGATAAACACAATGATGGTATGATGCAATTTATTTTTATTATGTTATGATACTTGTGTGTCTGTATATGCTTATATGGATTTATTGTATAAACACATGGGAAATAATATGGTATTAGGACTAATAAATAAAAATCTAATACATGACCCAAATTCATATAAATCAATGGAAATTTTTCTACTTATATAAATATACTTTTCAAATACCAGAATAAAAACAACATCTGTTTATTGTAAATATTTCATTGCATATATGAATTTAGTTTCTAGCAGTTAAAATTACAGGATATAAAGAATAATAATCTAAGGCTATATTAAAGAAATGTTTTAAGCATGACTTAGTTTTCAAAAGTTGAACAAACTTTACTTTCCTGGAATTTGGCCCTCTGAGCCAGAAACCTATTTTGTTGCAAATACACATATATATGCATGCAAGAAATATATACATGCAATAAATGTATATATATATGTATATATGTGTGTGTGTTTATTTGTGTGTGTATATTTACATTCACTAGCATCTGTGTAAGGTATTTTAAATTACAGCCATGATTTCAGAAACATATTTACATGGATATGTTGATTTATCAGTTAATTAGGCTTAAGGAATGTACTACCCTTTAATGATATTTATAGAATATGAAGCCAAAATGATGCTGCATGGAAACAGTGAAAATCCTCAAAAGGAGAGACATCATATTGTCTTTGCATTTTTGAACAAGATTATGCATCCTGTTTCAGAGAGATGTTTTCTACTGGAAAGAGTTTTTGGTTCACTAACAGTCTCTAATAGAGGCAGTATTTGATCATGATTCCCTAGTTTTTCATGAAATATTACCTGCTTATTATGAATAAGGAATTCTACAGCCCTTCACACAATAAACCTTGCATAAGCTTCAGGCCTGACTGGAGTGAAATTTAATTAGAAGACTGTGTTTCAACAGATTTTAAAGAAGAAAATCATTTAAAAACTGAACAAGTTTCAAAGTTTCCAATTCTTCTCTATTAGTCATTTCTCATTAACCCAAAGTTGAAGAAATTTCCCATAACAAGGTAGATAAGAAAGAGCAAATTATAGTTAAGAAATTAAGGTTAAAATAACATGTGTCACATTATCTTAAAATATGAATCAATTAATTCTGTTCATCAAAGGAAAAGACACCACTCCTGCACACAGGTTATACCTGCAATGCATGAGAATTTCTGAAGTGCCTGCTACTAACCCTTTGCTAAGTAACACAACTACAACAGCAACAGTAATGAAAAGCCTAGCCAATAGAGGTTTGGGATACCCTCTCTCTGTCTGTGTCTCTCGGTGTTTTCTGTCTCTGTTTCTTTCTGTGTCTCTCTTTTCCCCTCCCTCCTTCCCTCCCTCCCTCCTTATCTCCCTCCCTCTCTCACTCTCTCCTTCCCTCCCCCTCTCTCTCTTCCCTTTTCCTTCCTTTCTTCCTTTTTATACTTTATTTGTATTTTTTTGCATGCTGAATTTATTTTCATGCCATAAGCTTTTGTTTCTCCTAAGATAACTTTTTTCGTCTCTGTAATCTATTCTACTGGTTAAAGAATACTTTGCTCCTTTCATAAGGATACTTCAATGTGCCTTGGGGGGCTCATTTGTGGGTTAATATGATACTATCAGTATCATATATATATATGATATATATAAGTTTATATATATATATATATATATGTTTAAGCTCTATAAGTTTAAAGGTGCGCCTTAGATATTTCATTCATCTGGGTATGTTCAATGACTTCAGAATCTACATCTAAATAATTCTTAAGTTCAGCATTGCTCTCTACATTTTGCATATCTGTAGCAAAGTCTGAGTACTCCATTTGGGCCACTGTCCCATTGTCCAGCACCAGTGTATGGTCTGGACCAATCTCCTGACTCCACTATTGTATTGTTGGTGTCACGGATATGCCTTGTTGAAGTAGCATCATTCTTTTCATATACCTGATGACTTTTCAGGTACACATACCCTTGATGGCCTGGACAATTTCACAGGTGTTCTTGGAGTGAATATCAAGATCTGAACCTCTTGATTTGCATGATATTGTAGCAAACCATTTTCCCAGGTGATCTCAAGGCACCCTCAGGAAACTTAGATACATTTTTAAAGGAAAAGCTATGATTATTTCTTTGGTTAATCTTGTTTGTACAAAATAACTGTATTTTAAAATACAGCAATAATAGCTTACAATAATTCAAATTTTCCTGTCTCATTTCATCTTGGTAAGTTTTTGAAATATTATTTAGGACTGTGGCTTAGTATGATTAGAATACATTATATACATGTCTGAAGTTCTGGGTGACCATTCATGCACTCTTGGAAATGAACTCTTTTCTGATTCCAAGTAAAACTAAACATCCTTCAAAAGAAGATGGTTATCACATTGAATGGAGATGGGAAGAAGTTTTCTGATCAGTGCCTTGCTTAGTCATCTTCAGACAAACATGCTTCCTCCTGCAGCAGACAGGAACAAATATAGAGATCCAAACCAGACATTAAGACAGAGAATGAGAGACCTTGGAACACTCAGCCATGTAGCTTGAGTTTTCCAGTCCTGTCTGGCCCATGATCAGGACAAATCTCTCTCACCTGCCAGTCCCACAGCCGCTCAGACACAATGGAGTAAACACACAAAGACATACTGCTTATAAACTGTATGGCCAAAGCAGGCTTCTTATATTATCTAGTTCTTGTATCTTAAATTAACCCATTTTTATTAATCTGTAAGTTGCCACATGGCTTGTGGCTTACTGGTATACTTTACATGTTGCTTGTCATGGCGGGGCTGGCAGCATCTCTCTGCCTCAGCCTTCCACTTCCCAGAATTCTCTTCCCTCCTTGTCCCACCCATACTTCCTGCCTGGCTACTGGCCAATCAGAGCAACACATTCAATATACAGAACATCCCACAGCACTTCCTCTTTTCTTTTTTTTTCAGAAAGCAAGATTTTAACTTTCACACAGTAAAATTACAGATAACAAAACAATTATCAAGCAAGAATTACAGTTACACTATCTAGTCTATTTATAATAAATAGTCTATTTGTATTTGACAGAATTAAAGAAGATATCCTATCTATCTTATATTTGTGAGTCTAAGGTTTCATATCTAACTTATCTTTTATGATGACTGAGGAAATAATAACTATCTAGTCTTCAACTACATCAAAGACCTCAGAAGGATATATTACCTGAGAAATGGGAGAAGGATGCAAGGGAGTCTTGCAAGAGTAGACAGAGACAGCTGTATTTAGCCCACAGGCCTAGAGTCTCTCAATCACTTTTCTGTGTCCTGTAGAATGTCTGGCAGTTTCCTCTGTGAAGCAGGAACCTGAAGGACCATTTTGCCAAACAAAGTTCAGTGGTCACCTTTCTATGGATCCTGCATGTCCAGTTGATCAAGTAGTCCAGGCAAGAACAGTTTCTTGCCCAAATGGCTATTTTTGCCAAGGCGAAGATAAACTCCATATGGAGTGCCTTTGATGCCCATCCTCCTCTCTAAAGTAAATCAGTGCTGCCAGGAGTAGACATGTCTCACTGTCCAGAAAGTCTAAATTTTTAAAACTTTTTAAATGCCATATTCTGTAGGTTTTTGTAGCATTTAAAGATTACCTACCTAATAGAATTATATCTATGTATACCTAGAAAACTTAACATGACTATAAGTTTGACTATCATAGAAGAGTAGTTGTTAATCTGTATTTTTTAATTATCCATTACAATTTGAATGAGTTACATAAACATAATACCTCAAATGAGAATAGAAATATATATATATAGTATAACAAAATAAGTTTAAACTTGTATCAATAAACTAACATCTATAGCAATGTAAAACATTTTAAACAAGTTGCTCTTTAAACGTAGATTTAATAATCTACCCTTTCATCCTACCATATCTATATCATATCCCCTTTTCTTCTTTAGAAAGAGATTGCATTTATATTCAACCTGTTTTAAATAAAAATATTGTTTTTTCTCTGTCCCACACCAGAGGGCTCTTCTGATATGGGACACAAGAATCTGTTAACCTATTTTTTTTTTTTTAGTAGTATGCTTGGGTTTAGAGAAGGAGTGAGCCAATTTTATCTCCAAAGCCAACATGGTATATTTGGGAATTTGGGTGTAGCTTTTCTTACTACTTCCTGCTGGAGGGGGGTGCTGTATCTTATGGGGACACAAAGAAAATTTTAGAATACGGAGTAGTCCATGAGGGTGTATTGTCTGAGACAGTTGCCTTGAAACCATTTTGGATGTTAGATCATGGTGCCACTGGAGACCTTTCAGGGGGTCTTGGCTGGTCAAACCTGATGTATCTTAATCTGGAACAAGGGAACAAGTCTATAGCCTCTGGCTTTCTGTGGAAACAAAAGCAAAGCCTCCTTTCCAAAGCAACATATCCTTACATCCAAATTTTGAAGTCAAGCTACCTTTAAAATATACATTTTGGCTTAATCTCCATCTAATTCCTCCACTCGGGGCTCAGAGAACCCTGCAGGAGAAGAGGCAATGAGATTGCAAGAGTCAGAGTGGATGAAAGACCATGAAAACAAGACCCTCTAAATCAAATTGATTAAAGCACATATGAACTCCCAGAGAGTGAGGTAGCAGGCACAGGGCCTGCCATAGTCTGTACCAGGTCCTTTGATGTTTTGAAGTCATTCCTGAGGATGCAAATAAGTGGGTTTCTATTTCTTGTGCCCTCTCTTGTGCTCCTTTCTGTCTTTTCATTTGTTTTTGTCCAGTGCCTATTTGTTAGGTTTTGTTTTTTTATATTACATGTATTATATGTCTTTTCTTTTCTAGTGACAGACAGAAAGGGAGTTGATTGAGACAGGAGAGGGATGGGAAGGAAATGAGGGAAATAGAGGGAGAAGAAATTATAATCAGGGTATATAATGTGAGAAAAAATGTATTTTCAACAAAAGGAAACAGAAATAAAAATATAATTTTAAACTAAATACAGTTTCTTAGTTTAGGCCAATAGAAGTATGCATTAATTAATGCCATGTTCTTTTTGATGAGATAATTGTTGATATGACTAAAAAGAGCATACAAAATAATAAAATTCATCATAGTTTGTTATCTAAGATGAAGCCAAATTGTTTAATGATTGTGTGTGTGTGTGTGTGTGTGTGTGTGCGTGTGTGCATGTGTGTGTGTGTGTGTGTGTGTGTGTGTATGTATGTATGTGTGTATACAACCCACATGGACTGTATAATGTTACTTGTATATAAGTTTTTGTAGATTTTTTAGGTATTGGAAAACCAACTGTTGCACTTTACCCTGGACTTCCTTGTTTAATTAGAGGAAATGAGGGATTTTTTACTTTCTGCAATTATACTATCTAGGTTGAAAATTAAACCAAGCCATGTTTTCATGTGTTCATAGCTTCAAAATCAAAGTTCAAACACAATTAAAACTGATGATAAAATTCCATTTTTACAAAACTGTCCACTATTCATAGGTCCATCTGCTGTGAATAATTCAAGATTGAGACACATTAATTTGTGATACTTAAAGTTGACATCAGTTAAATAAGGTGCAACATGAACATCATCTGCTTAAAAGTGTTTTTGTTTTGTGACATATTTAGGGATCAAGGTAGATTAACTTCTAAGTATATTTTAATTAATTCAGTCACTTTGGACATTTTTACCTTTTATTAGTCATCATTTTCATGTATATAATTTTTTCTCATATTTTTATTTTTAAGGTTTGGATTTAGAAGTTAAATAAAATAATTTTAAACTTCATGTTTAGTTACAAGCATATGAAGAATCACACATTTTCATTCCTTTCTATTCTTGTTTTTTTATGCTGCTTAGGACATCCTAGAGTTTAGAAGCAGTTGAAGCAGGGCATTCTAAATATTTATGAGAATGCAAAAAGCAGCTGAAAAATTACAGTGAGATTAGGAGATCTTAATCTCCATAAGCAAAATGAGACGCACAGAATACCCTTCTGTCTTTTCACTGTGAATTTCTCTGTTGCTATTATCTCCCATAGACTGGAACCACCCAGGATGCTATTTTCCTGGAGTTATAAAACAGCATTTAGTAAGACTGGAAATGGAAAGAATACCTGGAGTGACTGATCCTAATTTCTACCAATTTAGTTGTTAGACTTTAAAGGGAATTATAGACATTTCAAATAAAGATAGTTATTTTCTTGAAAGCCTCAAGTGAAAGACTATAGGTCAATCTGTTTTCAAAATCTGGAAATGTTAATAAGAGTATTTTAAGGGACTCCAAGCTATACAATTTTACTGGAAAATATATACAGTTCTGTCAAGTAAAAGATTTGGGGCAATAGCCAATTTAATGATGTTGATTTCACTTCATAGTTAAAAATTAAAAATTAAAATTGATAAGTTAACTTAAAGTGATAATGAAAATATTTTGTAGCTTTAGATTTATTTATTTATTTATAACAGTAAATAGAGCAAATTTATTCTAGTTACTTTTTGCAAATAATCATCATTGTGATTCAGGAAAAAAGAAAAAAGTAACCTAGAAATTTCACTAAACTAATTTACATTCAACTTACTAGAATATGAATGTAAATTTTTACCTCCATCCTCATCAACATTTGTTGTGTTTTTGATAATAGCCTTTCTGCTTAAGACAAGAAATAATCAGAATGAAGTCTGGAATAAAGTTTTGTGATTTTTAAAGATGTTTAATTTTGTTTTCTCTGTATTCTGGCCATTTGTGTTTCTCCATTTGGAAACTGCCCATTCATTTGATCATTAGTGATTGGGTTATTTATTCTTTTTGTGTAATGGATCTTACTTGGACTCCTAAATAATGACATGGAGAGTTTTATTAATTATAAAAGCTTGGCCTTAGATTAGGCTTGTTCCCAAGTTGGTCTTAAAACTTAAATTAACCCATTTACATTAATCTACATTCTGCCACATGGCTCCTTAACTCTCTTCAGTACCATTTGTCCAACTTCCTCCATGTCTGTCTTGTGAATACTCTACCTCTCAGAGTTCCTATCTCTTTCCCAGAGTTCCGATCTCTGCCCAGAAGTCCTACCTGTCTATTAGCCATTCAGCCTTTTATTAAACTAATCAGAATGTGCCTTAGTCAGGTGAGGTAAAATGGAGATACACCTTCACACTGATTACAAAAAGATTATCCCAACATCTCCCTATTTAGTCCAATAAAATACTCTTTCTCTAACATCAATAAACTGTATAAAATATGAACAATTATCAGGTAAAAATTACATTCACAATGTGCAGTCCATTTACATTTGACAACTTTGGAGAAAGTACTTTGTTATCTATCCTATCTTGGTGAGTCCAAAGTTTTGTACCTAAACCATTTTCTATTATAACTTGTATTACCAACTTAAAAATATCTTTTTAAACCTTAAAACATTTTCTTAAACAACTTAAGTTTCATGTCTCTCAACTTTTATAAATTTTATATCTCTTTTGTGAGTTTCTTTTCTGAATTTGGTAACAAAAAGAAAACTATGAAACTATAACTATCTAGTTTTCAACACCCTCAGAGACTTGAGAAGAGTATACTCTTATCTGAGTAAACAGGAAGTGAAGAGCAAGCAACTTCCAAAACTATAGAAAGGACAGAGACAGCTGGCTGCCTGGACAGTCATCCAAGTTTCCTCTGCAATGTTGCAGCCATCCATTTTCAGGCTACAGGCCCAGAATATCTGATAGACTTCTCTGTGACGCAGGAATATTGAAAGACTCATATTCCTTGTCTTGGCAATGTTCAACAGTTGACTTCATGTCTTGCTTGTCCAATTTGGAGAGTACATTGTCAGCAGTCAAGGCAAGGGTAATTTATTGCCCAGTGGATAGCTTGGCACATTGAAAGAAAACTCCATTTGGAGGTTCTTCGATGTCTACCATCCTCTCTGAAGTAGATTGGTGCTGAAGGAATAGATGTATCTCTCTTTGATGTAAAGCCTTATGTTACTAAAATGTCTTAAATGCCATATTCTGTAGATCTCTGAAGTGCTTGAAGATCACCTATCTAAAATATATATTTCTATTTAACCTTGAAAACATACCAAACATGACTACAAGTTTGATTGTTATAGATAACTAACTACTAACCTGAATTTCTTAACTATCCTAAATAGTATGTAATAATAGCTTTTAAGGACTAGAACTTTACATCACATTTTTAACAAGCTGCATAGGTACAATACCTTTAAAAAGCAGAAACATAAATACAATATGTTATAACAAAAATAACCTTACATTTGTATCAATATACAAAAACCCATACCAATGTAAAATAGTTGAGATGAGTAGTTGCTTTTCAGTTTAAAAGTAGATTCAACAATCTACCCTTTTATCATATATACCTCTTTTTACCCTCATCCCTTATCCCTCTTTTTCCCCAACATCAGGTAGGAGAAAAAGAAAGATCAAGGAAGTTAAAACAAAGAAAGAAAGAAATCCCTTAATATAATATCCTTTTTTTTAGTTTCTTCCCTGACCATAACCAATAACAACTTGCAACTAATCCCCCTAAATGATTACAAACATATATAACCCACCAAATTACCAAAACCCACCCATCCCACCTCTTGGATAGGTGGGTGCCCTTTTGTTAAAATTATTTCCTGTTGTCTAGGGGTGATGGCATCTTTAGCAGACCCTGAGAAACTGGGATCGTTGTCAAATCCTGGGATACTTAGCTGTATTATTTGTTGCCCAGTCTCTGTATGATGGGAAAGTGCAGGGCTTATTTTAAATCCTGACTAGAGTAGTCTGTGAAGCTGGATCATTTCAGTTATCTGTTTTGAACTTGTCTCCAATGCAGATTTTTAAGGAAACTGCAACAGAGACATTCTGAGAGATTGGAACATTTGGGCTATTTGTCTTGTCCTCATTGGTGTCTTGTCCTTTTGTTCTGAAAAGACATAAACTTTAAAGGTAACATACACTTCTGCATTAACACAAGTATGGAATGTGCAATGTGCACAAGTCAGCTAAAGATGACTTTCTGTTCTATATTTGAGGTAAAAGGCATCTGTCAACTTTATAAGTCCATTTGGACTACATAATCAATTTGTAATATAAATCTATATTTATGCCATATGAAATGATGGCATGTGCCAGGTGTTGGTGGCGCACACCTTTAATCCCAGCACTCGGGAGGCAGAGCCAGGTGGATCTCTGTGAGTTCGAGGCCAGCCTGGGCTACCAAGTGAGCTCCAGGAAAGGCACAAAGCTACACAGAGAAACCCTGTCTCGAAAAACCAAAAAAAAAAAAAAAAAAAGAAAAAAGAAATGATGGCATGTAATAATGTTATGAGGACTCTGTATCCAACAACTTTACCTTGTCTCATCTAGTCTCACAGTTGTTCCAATGTAGAGGGATCAGAATATACATCACCTGTTACGTTGGTTTTGTTGGTTTCTTTCTTTATATCTGTAGACTGATCTTTATTAATTTTGAAGGAACCCATAGCTTTTCATTTCCCATGGAAACAAAGACATAACCTCTCCCCCAATATACCTTTTCTCATTTCCACTCTGAAGTTAAGACATTCTTAAAATATATAGGTTAGTTTAATTCAGCACTTTTTCCCCACAATCCAATGTCTCCAAGTAGCTGTTGTTTTTTGCTCATTAGCATTTTATTTCAAAGTTAATAAAGCACTATATAGGATCCAGATGCTTTATGTTATGGAATTTCCCATCCTTACATGTTTTCTTCTTTTCATATTACTTTACTCTCTCTTTAAATACTTCATTTTATTATTTTCATTTTTTCTATGACTCTCTATACCCATTTTTTTATTCTTCAGCACCTAAGCACATTGTCAAGCACTCTGTACCTGTTTAGAGGTTTTCTCATTCTAGACCTGCCACATATGGCTCTATGTCTGAACCTTTTCTCAGCTTTCTTGGGCCCTATGCTTACATATATGTGCCTCTATGTTGGATGGCAAAAGTAGTGGGGTCTTTCTTTGGACCACCAGCTCCTGAAGAATGACATGGAGAGTTTTTATTAATTATGAAAGCTTGGCCTCAACTTATGCTTGTTCTCAACTAGCTCCAACTAGTTCTTAAATTTTAAATTAACCCATTTATATTAATCTACATTGTGCCACATGACTCCTTACCTCTCCTCAGTATCATACATCCAACTTCATCCATTTCTGGCTGGTGAATCCCCTGCCTCTCAGAGTCTTACCCAGAGTTCCTATCTCCTTCCTGCCTATCTACTGGCCATTAAGCTCTTCAATAAAACATTCAGAAAGTGCCATAAGCAAGTGAGGTAAAACAGAGATAGATTCTTTCCCAGAGTTTCTATCTCTGCCTAAGTTCTTCCTATCCTCTTCCTGCCTATGTATTCACCATTCAGCTCTTCATTAAAAAAAAATCAGAAGGTACCATAAGCAAGTGAGGTAAAACAGAGATACATCTTCACACAGATCATAAAAAGATCATCCCAACATTTTGGTTTCTTGAATTTTCAGAAATGTATCTGATTTAAATTCTTAGTTTGCTAATAATTGGAAAAAAATTATCATACAATATTCTTTTTCTTTATTTTGTAAATTATACTCTCCTGTGTAAAAGCTCTTTAAATTCATTCTATATTGTTTGTCAATTATTATTTTCTGAGTAATTGGATCCTTATTCAGAAAATCTTTGCCTATGCCTAGAATGTCTTCCCTATGTATTGCTGTAATAATCTGAAATGCAAATTGTAATGTTTTCAATCCATTTTCAGTTGTTTTTTTTTATTACACTAAGTATTAAGGATGGGTATGAATGTAAAATTGTTTTCATTTCAGAACAGCTATTATTTTAAGGTGATAAATTTCTTTCACCTTCTCCAGAATATAACTCTCAAGAATGTAACTCTAAAGGCTGCCATTTTATATACTAGCAATTAGATATTCTGTATTGCAATTGTATATGATAGGTTTTCCCTCTATTTGGGCCAGTCTCTGTTATTAACACATAAACAAAATCACAGGTCAGCAACTAATTAAAGAACAGTATGTTGGAATTAGTGTATAATAGTGAAATGTAACTTGTCCATTCATTCAAAGACTTCATTCTCTCTGATCAAGTGTGAACATGGCTAATGAGTGTATAAGAGGAAAGAGAGATGTAAGCAATGTGAAGTGTGATATGGCTTACCAATCTCTGTGTTTTCCCAATAATATTTTATTGTCTATTGTACTTGCTAGATATTTATGATACATTGTTTAATGAAGTGGTCACATGCAAACAACTATCTTCAAAGACATTAATTTCATTTTGTTCTATAGCTAAGTTGATAGAAATGTGGATTATGAAAATGGATTATAGTGATTTGTAAAACAATCCAGAAAAGAACCAAGCCATGGGAGTTTCAGGTATTCATCCATGTATTCATATATTTATAATAATATATGATACAAATAATATCAGTAATAATCATTACTAATACAACTCCATCTGAATATAATACCAACATAAGCTCTATATTTTCAAAGGCCTTATCATATTCTGCAATGTCATATTTAACAAAAAAAACGTGAACCATATAATAGATGACTCAAAAATTTTTTAGGACTATTTAGTTTAGTAAATATACATTTGGCAAAAATGTTATCTACCAGTTAAGTAATGAACTTATCACCTTTGTATGTTCCTAAAACTTGAGAGACCTTTCCAGAATTTTGTGTTATCATTTTTTACATACCTGAATATATGAACAACAAGTGTCACTGACATCTAAACACAGTAGTAAAAAAGTCTGACTTTAGCCACATTGTTCCTTTGATTTATTTGCAAATTTTGTAGATTAAACAGAGAAAATTTATGTTGCTGCTTGGAAAACATATCGCTTAATAGGAAGCACATACAAATTTACTAAATATAAGTGGTTGCATGGGAATGGTGAATCACTACTGAGTTTTGATGTATTTCTTTTCCTAACTTCAGACATGTGCATATCAAGCTGATTTTATGTCTGAATGCACAAATTTTTGTCATATTCAAGTAAATGTGTTCTCCTTTACAGATCATTTTGATGTTTAATCTCAAATATAGATCTTTTTTATCATTAAGAACCACTGTTTTGTTTCCAGTCACTACCTATGAAATGCAAAGAGCACACGCTATTAACAGACAAAACATTACTGTGTTGTCTTATAAATTCCGCTTTTATAGACCAACATTGGCAGATAAACACCACGCTGCTTTTAACAACATTTATCATTATGCCAGAGGCCCATCTGGAAAGGAAAATAGTCAACACAAATGATTATGACCATGAAAATAATCTGCTTTCTAGGCAATTAATTAACATGAAAATAGCAATATGATAGTAAAACTTCCTCATAAAGCTCCACTTCCTAGTCCTAAAAATGATCTGTCACAAGCTATCATGCCTTTCCTTTCAGCAGTCATTCAAATCCTCAATATTATAAATCATTTACACTTATAATATCTGTACTGACTTAGAATAGCATATATTTCCCCCTTAAGATGCTTCTCAGATATACTTTAGTACTATCTTTCTTGTACTTCCTCTTTTCTCCAAGATTTCAAATGTTAAATAACAATGCTTTAATTTGAATGGGGTTTGAGTACGTCCCCCGATCGCAGAACAAATTCATTGACATAATATTTTGTTGTGAGATTCAAAGAAGGCAGAAACCTCATCTGGACCATGCTAGTTAGAGGAGAAGCCTTCAGGAGGTGATTGGGATTTGATAAAGTTATGAGGTAAAGCTACAGAACTGAGCTACTAGAGGCTTTACAAGAAAGGAAAGAGAAAAATACAAGTGTATGCTGTCTTTGTCTTTTGCTGTATACTTTCTTGCTACTTCAGCAAAAAAGCTATTGCCATTCATACTGAGATTTAAGAAAAAAATTGAATCTCTTCTTTCTGAGAGTCTGTCTCATTTTGTTACAGAAGTGAAAAGCAGACTTAGACAGAACATAAAGTATATTTTAAAGGCATAGGTGTATGTAGGCATTCTACTAGAAATGTGAAGTATCAAGAATAAGAACAGGTATATAAGTGGATGAGAAAGAAAGGGTGTTGCAAAAGTTACTTATGGGGGAAATAATATTTAGAATATTTAAAGTTTCTCTCTCTCTCTCTCTCTCTCTCTCTCTCTCTCTCTCTCTCTCT
>CABHPR010139582.1:40704-61092 GCA_902168415.1 Peromyscus melanophrys
TGTGTGTGTGTGTGTGTGTGTGTGTGTGTGTGTGTGTGTGTGTGTGTATGTAGTTATGGGTATATGGGTGAACTGTGAATGTATATTTGCATATGTATAGGCACACATGTGACTTTGGTTGTCTTTCTTGATCACTCTACATGATACACCTTCAGGCAGTGTCTTTTACTTTTGTTTCCAGAGCTAATTCACTGTCTCTCTCTCCTCTCTATCCATATATATGTATGCACATCTGTGTTTGTGTATGTATAATTATATACTTTTTATTTTTTACAAATTACCAAATGCTTACATTTTATAAATTTGTACATACACACACACACACACACACACACACACACACACAGAGTCACTTAGACTATTCCTTAACTAATATTGCTTACTAGTGGCTGAAGATTAAATAAGGGGTGTTTCAGGAACAACCACATTTCCATTTTTAATTAATTATATTTTTTAGTTTAGGCTATAATTACAATGTTTCCTCCTTACTTTTCCTCTGTTTAAAGCCTTCCATATACCCCTCCTTGCTATCTTTCACATTTCTGGCCTCTTTTTTTCATTAATTTTTATTACATTCATATATATGTATAAATACACATATTTATTCTTAAATACAAACTGCTCAGTCTGTATAATGTTACTTGTGTGTATGTTTTCAGGGCTGTTAATTTTGTAGTGAATAAAAATTTGTGTGCTTATCCCTAAGAAAGACAACATTTGTACTTTTAAATTAGAGAAAAGTAAAACTTTTCTACTATCAAGACATCAATGACATTCCTATCACTTAGTTCATGAAAGTAATAAATAGCCACAAACTGATGAATTACTCTTCAATCTTCATAATAGAAGAAAAAGGGCTATGTTTCTGTCTCCTTCAGATTATATCACATGATAAGAGAATTCATTAGTATTTCTTGATTTTTTTATATTGAGTAAATTGATCTATGACACCTTCACAAAAAAATCTGTAAAACAGAAAAATTGAGGCATACACATGATCTGAAGTGGAAAGGGGAAAAATCAGAGTGCTCCAGTTAGAGATGGTGGAAAGATAAAAACAGAAGAAAGATGATGGGTAAAATAATGTAAGAGAATCTGAAAAAGTCATAAAATGTCAAATACCATATGTGTGTGTGTGTGTGTGTGTGTGTGTGTGTGCGTGCTAGTGCTATTCTCCCATCTGGATTGCCAATGATTCCACAAGAGCTGTACACCCTCTAAGAAACTCCAACATCAAACTGGAGAATCCCTCTCTTGATTATTGCCATTGGCTTTGATTATCCCCTGAAAGGTAGAAGGTAACTCCCTATTCCTAAACTCACCACATGCACTTCAGACATAGGGCCCAGCAGCCCCATAAGATAGAACTGACTTGGGAGTCTTCTCTCTGAGGACTAGCTTTTATGGAATCAGAAGGTACTGTGTAATCTACCAAAAGAAGGAAGCAAGCTGGGCTATGATGTGTTGTACCTTTAATCCCAGCACCCAGGAGGCAGAAGCAGGTGGAACTCTGTGAATTTGAGGCCAGCCTGGTCTACAGAGCGAGTTTGAGGACAGCCAGGAATTCACACAGAGGAAAAATAAAACAAAGAAGGAAGCAAACAAAAGTACTACCCAGCTATGACAACTATGAAACCTAACAGTGACCAGTATGGCAGAATAATTCCAAGAGTCCAATAGCAATACGCACACCTTGATAGTAATCAATAGCTCTCCAATTAGACTTAGGACCTGCTCAATTACAGAGAAATCATGTCTGGCACTGGAAATCTAGCCAACTACCTAGGGCTAGGATGTCATGGAATTTGGAGAACATAGAGTCGCCTCTTCACTAAACCTGCACAATTCCTATCTACATTCTAAATATTTGTCTATATACCAACAGATAACTGGCCTTCTCTCACAACATCAAGGTAACTTCTCATTGTAACAAAGGGATACCATTATGGAAACCCAAAACCAATCAAGAGGCAGTTGTGGAGCCCAGACCCAAATGATACAACACAACTCCTGTACCTACTCCTTGGTTCTTAAAATCTTTCTGCCCCTTCTTCTGAAATGATTTCTGGACCTTAATTAGAGGAGTTTCAGAGAAACAGTCATTCCCAGAGGAGAGCATACCTGTTTGTTACACAATACCAAGTGGATAGAGAGTGATATTATACTCTTGAAAACATTAAAAACTTATTTTTACATTGGCTTTTCTCTATTAGTTTTGATCTATTCTGGTTTTTATTTCATTTTTTAAATTATTATTATTTTATATGCCTATTTGTATTCCAATGAGAGAAAGAAAGGGTGCGGATTTGGGTGGGTGGGGAGTGGGGATGATCTGGGAGGAATTGAGGGAGGGGAGTCCATAATCAGAATATAATGTATGAAAAACAGCTATTTTCAATTTTTAAAGAGACAATAAAAATTAAAGAAGAAACAATTAATTGTGTAAGAATATACAGAAATACATAATAAGGAATTTATTCTTTAATATGTATCATATATATATATATTTATATATATATATATATGGAATTGCTAGAATGTATTAAAAATAAGAGAGAAAGGGGTTCAAACTGCATCTCTAAATCCAGAATGTGTCACATAGACAAGTATGAGGATGTAAGAAAGAAAGGAGGGGATTACATATGCCTTAAGTAGTGATAATGAAACCTTTCCCAAAAGAATTTCCAAAATTTCATTAAGTCTGGTTTCAACCCTCAAGGCCAGAAAGTGGAAGGCCAGCTTTTGCAGCAGACCCTCTGAATTCCTAACCCTAGAAAAGTCAGAATCTGAAGGTAAGAAAAGAAGAAAAGCAGCAGACCCCAAATATTTCAGAAAAGTCAAAGTACTTAGATAATGAAGCCTGTCGACTTTCATAACACTAAAGAGAAATTAAAGCAAATAGATTTAATAAATTTCAATTTTAGTGACAGAAATACATTTTTCATGAATATTTATATACACAAATGTTCTTTCTTAGGAGCACAATACATTCACAAGTTGAAGTGTGAAGACAAGAATGTGTGGATTTGCTAAAGTTACTTTATTTTTTGTTAAATTATGTCTTTCATACCACTTTATAACAGTGACGTAATTAACATTTTTCTTAATATGTATTCTGTTTTTTTGCTGGTTTTCCTCTCTTGTCAGGTTCAGTTAATAAAAATAAAAGCCACACAAGAGACAGCACTTGGGGACTCTTTTTCTCACCTCTCCCCCAGATTCCTTCTTTTGGTGGGAGCTGCTTTTCACTCTGCCACCTCACCTTCTTTGGAAGGAGCTGTGGCTCCAGCCCTTCATTCAAACATTCCTTCCCTCCACCCTCTACCTTTCCCAGTGGAGGCTTTAGGAGCTAGAAGGCAGGAAAATGTGACCTGGATGGGGTGCTAAGTGGCTTTCGTCCCCCTTCTTGAAAGAACCCATGTTAACCCCAGCCATCCTCCAGTCCTCCCCATGTCCTTTATTGCTGTAAATATATAAATACATCAGGTAAAAGGGAAAAAGTTTTCAGGGCTCTTTTCTCCCCTCTGCCCCCAAACCTACCTCCACCCCTCCCCATAGTCAGCCAGGGCAGCTTCTCTGCCTGGGAGGGGTTTCCCCTCTCCTGCCCCTACTTCTTTCAGGGCTCCAGTGTCCAGCCAGAGCCAGGGAAGGAACCCCCCAGTTAATGTTTTTCTAACCTTGCCACCTGAAGGGAAGGCAGTGTCAAAGGGAGAAGCCTGCTTTCTGGGACACTGGCCTTGTCCCCCCCTCCTCCACTCCACACTGTGGATGTGGCAGGAGCCAAGCAGGTGGGGTAGGCCAAGCGGCTGCCTTTATTTCCTTTCTTCTGAAATAAAAGGAAAAAAAAGTGTTTCTGGAAAAAATAAAAAATAAAAAAAAATAAAAGCCACTACTCATGTTTGTGCAAGTGCTTCTAAATAGTTAAGAAAAATGACAATTATGTTGCTAGAAGCTGTAGGTCTCATTTAAACACTAATGTGCATGACATTCTCATAAAACTAATGTCTGTGCCACTCAGGTAGGAAGTTTTCTAATTGTTAATTTAAGGAAATCTCTGCACCATCCACCTTCTAATAAAGTCATTGGGGTTATGTCAGAAACAAGGTCACAGAACATTATGATCAAGCACTTCCTGTCCCCATCCCATCCCAAGGACATGATTTATTTCCACAAATAACCATATGGAAATAATAACTCTACAAACCACTGTTCAGTATTAAAAACCCAGAGGCATGGAACCTTAAGGTGAGTTGCTGCCCATCTCCTTACTTGAAAATTCATAGGATGTAAAATGTAAAAAAAAAAAAAAAATGGTAATGAAAACATTGGATGTCTCAATACATGGTTATCAGCAAGTGCTATTTTTTTTCCTTCCCTTGCAACTGTGTGACATAGCAGAGCTTGTGTCTGGCATTTAAGTACTTTCAGCTACATTCTATTATTAAAGACATATTTGTTAAAACATGCATAGAAAAGGGTCTGTAATTGAAGTACAGCTTTTGATGTATTTAATAGGATGTAAAACTGCCATCGTATTTTAATAGGCGATGTTTTATGTGCATTAGCGGTAATATAATAATGCCTCTTCCGTGGGCTCTTGCCATTAGCACTTTTCCCTCCCTTTCTTTCAGTTAATCTTAAATCTTTAATGTAATCCAAACACATTAACATCTTTTTCTCCCTTCACTGTTCTTGAACAGAAGGGATCTTTGAAATGAACTTTCCATAATTGAAGAATCGTTGCTACATGGCTAGATTGTTGGTAGTATTTTCCCTCCAATTTTGCCTGCCTGTTGATTCATGTATACACCTAGAAATGCTTATGGTCATTGAAACTGTTGGATGGGAGCAGTGAAGGACATCAAAATAGCTAGGGGACTGGAGAATGCTCTCAGCAGTTCAAAGCACTAGCATCTCTTCCTAGCACCCACATGGTAGCTAGTAACCATCTGGTTCCAGGGAATATGACACCTTCTTCTTGACTCTGTGGATACCACACACTTGCAGTAAACAGGCATGCTTGTAGGCAAAATTTAAAAAAAAGCAATTTGCATAGAAATAATAATTAAATAAAATGTTCAAAATGTTTTTAAATGTCTAGAATGTGTAAAGTCAACAAGAAATGAAGTTCCTGCATGTTAGAGAATCTGTAATATACTATTAGGTCAAACAATATGCTCTAGCACAAATCTATAGTGAGACAGCAATGAATATACCATTGCCTGAATTACTAAAGGCATGATGTTTTTTTATCATTGTAAATATTAAGTTTTATAGGAGCAATCATAAGGATTATATCTAGCCTTAAACTAGTAAGTGAAACTGTAAGTTGCTCTGATCTTGGTCTTTAAGATTTATAAACCATCTCTCAAAACTAATATATTATATATTACTTCAGAAGTAATTTTACGACATGCTTAATTATTTCCATAACAGGCTAAATGGAAAAGTTGAACACAGAGACCATTGGATTGATTTCACCATTCAACTCCATTAAGTGTTAGATGATTTCTGATTTCTGAAACCAGGGAAATTAACATTCAGTTGTTTTATAAATTATACACAATTGAACACTCCAGAGAAGTCCATGAGTGCTGAGGCTGCTCTATTGAGAACTAATAATGTCAATGGCAATCCTTTGGATGTTTGGGTATTTTATTATTCTAGAAGTTTCCACTGGAGAGAGCTTATTAAATTATAAAAGACAAATTTGACAATGTATTTTATTCCTTGAGTTTTCTATAAAACTAAGTTGTAATGGTTTCTTTTTAATCTAATCTGTTATTTTCTCTCAGTGGAAATATTTTAACAGACAACTGAAACTATTTTACCTATATCTTATCATTCATATAATTCCAGAAAAATTTGTCAAGCCTAGTTTATCCAGTTATTTAAAAAATAGAGTGTCCATTGCACTGAACAAATCAATAATTCAGTCACATTTCAAACAAATATGGAACTAAGAAAAAGAAGCCTCCTTTTGGAGAGTATCTGGGGCCTTTTAGTTTGTGTTAAACTACACATCGCATTCTTCACAGGAGTGAAATTGGATGCTAATCAATAGGTTCTTTGCGATGTACTAACCTTCATTTCATAGTTAAATGATAGAAAAAAAACCAATTACTTAGTTCAGTATTTTGAAGACAGATGAGGAATAATGTATTTTCTGCTCTATGGCACCTCATTCAACAATATCCTGTATCTTTTAGTTAAAGGTTAAGAGACTTGGAATCATATAGAAATGCATATATATGTGAATGTATATGTATTCCATTTTTATTCTACTGGAGAGTGCTGTGCCTGTCCATTGTCATATAAGTATATACTACTCTCTGAGAATGCTCACACATACATTCCCCAAACCTGTTTCTGAACACTTCCTCCTTCCTTTAGGACCCTATGTTCCTCTGGGCATCTTAACTTACACTTCCATGCTGTCTTTAAATAAATGATTTTTATGTGTCTATAAACTCGGACTCACAAATCAGTGAAAAACATGCTCTTTGCATTTCAGAAACTGCCTCAATTCATTTGAAATGAAGACATGCAGTTGCATCAATTTTCTTTCACATGATATAACACATTAACTTGTGGCTGAAACACTTCCATTGTGCCTATAATTCTCATTTTTTTAATCAGTTCCTCTGTAGATGGATCATTGGGTCAGCTCAATACCTTAGATATTGTGAATAATTCTACAATAAGCAAGAATGAGCAAGAACTTCTGTAATATGTTGATTCGGGGTCCAGTGACAGATTACAAATCATCTTGGGCTAAAGCAGGGTATGATGAGGGAGGCTTGAGTTCAAAACCGTGGAAAGAACCTTAGGTGATAGACAAATGCAAGTTTTTGTTGATGGACATATGACATAATGTTGTGTAGTTGAATGTACTGTGGGATATTTGTACATTGTGTGAAGATGTACTGATGTGATTTGTGTAATAGACAGCTGAAAGGCCGATAGCTAGGCAGGAGAGAACAGGTTGGACTTCAAGGCAGAGAAAGAACTCTGGGGGAAAAAGGGATTCTCCAGCAAGACACTGGAGAATCAGATAGCACAGAGGTGAGTCAATGAGCCATGTAGTAGAACATAGATTAAAAAAAAAAACCTTGGGTTAATTTAAGTTATATGTTAAGAAAAAGTCTAAGCTAAGGCCAAGCTTTCATAACTCATCCTAAGTCTCTGTGTCATTATTTGCAATCTGGTAGTCCCAACAAGAAAGTATTGCTACAGAAATAGGTTAGCTTCACTGCATCTTCATAATACCCTAATAAAGCAGGCAAATGCTGTCCAAAAATAATAGACTACCTGGTATAAGAAGAAAGTACGTAGCCTGAACATAAAGCTTTTCCTTCCCAAAATTCATTATCCTCTGCATCACCCAGTTAAAATTATTATTTCTATAAGAACCAGTGAAGTTACCACCAGAATACTTTCAGAGGATCTGCCCTGAAATTCATTTTCTTAACACCCTTTGAGTTGTAGACTTCTGTTGGGGACCATTCTCATACCAATCGCATTGTGGCATACAGACTCATCCTTGACCACAGAGATTCTACTTGGAATGCAATCCACACATCCTAAGCAGCAGCCTGAGTCTAGAAGCAATTTCTTTTCTTACTTTCCATTAACTCCTATTTCCTCAGCTCAGCTCTTTTTTAAAAATATCCCTCAATCATAAACTGTTTCTATATTAAGGTACAAATAATCCTCACTAGATGACTGTCTCTCTGAATGCTATATGTTTTCATAAAATTTTTATCTTAAGTTAAATTTCTATGATACATTAAATTTACAAGATACATTCACAAGAAAAGTCTCATGTAGCTAGAGTTTTCCTGCCTGGCCCACGGTCAGGACAAATCTCTTTCACCTGCCAGTCCCACAGCCGCTTAGACCCAACCAAGTAGACACAGAGACTTATACTGCTTACAAACTGTATGGCTGTGGCAGGCTTCTTGCTAACTGTTTTTATATCTTAAATTAATCCATTTCTATAAATCTATACCTTGCCACGTGGCTCGTGGCTTACCGGTATCTTTACATGCTGCTTGTCCTGGCGGTGGCTGGCAGCGTCTGGCAGCGTCTCCTTCTGCCTTCCTGCTCTTTTTATTCTCTCTGTTAGTCCCGCCTATACTTCCTGCCTAGCCACTGGCCAATCAGTGTTTTATTAGCAACACATTTGCCATACAGTCTCATAATTAAAAAAAACCTTGTGAAGTAAATGCTAGGCACTACCATTATCTCTATTTCATAAATTAAACAGCAAAGATATATATAATGGATTGAAACAAATGTTTGTTATGGTAACTTTAGAGTTCACTTAAACTGATAAGATTTCAGTAATTGTCTTGTGCCCTTGTTAAAGAGTGACATTTTAGTGGTAACTCACAATGTAAAGGCAAATGTGTATTCTTTTCTCATACTTAAGCAAGACTGAATAACATATCCATATTTACTCAAAAGTTTTTATGTCAAAGATCTAAGATGCAGAAATGAAGACAAATCTTGAAAATAATAAACTCATACACAAAGTGAAATGATGTGTTCTTTTCCTCTCTACTTGGGAACACCTTCCTCTGAGTATCGTTCTTTGTCAAAGCACCCAAGACTACTGGGAGATGAACCTCAAGACTGGAAGAAGACACTGAATCTGAACTGTTGATATTCTCTCATAGAAGGAATCTGTTGGGAGAATCCTTAGACCTTCATCTGGGATTTCATCCACCCCACCTTGTACCTCCCTACAAGCTCAGTGTCAATCTACACAGCTGCATATACTACATTTACATATGGTCTCATAGTCTCTGGGTTTGCAAGGGTATATTGTATGTGAGAGATTAACTAACGTGTGAGGGACTCCATCTAAGTGATTATGAGGAAGATGTTATCTACACTGGGTTGATAAATTGTAGTGGGGCAACTGTCTGTGAGTCACCATCACGCCTCTAAGTAAACTCTCACCCTTGCTGTATAATGAGCTCAATAAACTCACTGTGTCACTATGCTATGCTTCAGTGATATCATTACTTAGGTCTATCATTGCTGCCCTATCTACACTTAGGTGACAACTTGACACATCTCCCCAGGAAAAATCAAGCATCATTCCTTTCCCTCATAAGATCTCTAATGCATCTGCAAGAATTCCGAGATGGCTGTATGCTTTAGCAATTTAAAAGTTGCTATGATATCTCTCAAGCTATCAGACTATGCTAATTTTATGGCTGTGTTAATTTCCTAAGTGACAGACATTATAAAAGTGCTGAACAGAATGGACTGTGATTAGGACAACAATGATTTTAATGGATAAAAGGTCAGCAGTCATATAAATTGCACAGTACAAGTGCAGAGAATGATGTGGAAACCTTGTGACATGAAGATGGGTTGTCTAATGAGGAAGCTGACAATATAAAGCAAATAATCTAAGCAAGCCCCTCTGCTGACCTTGTTTATGACTTCACTGAAGAAAGCAAAGTCAAGTTTTATACTCCCTCCAGACTCAGTTGTACAAAAGAATTTATCATTTATCTGACTGTGGTATCAGCTTCTGTTTGAAATCCTCTACAAACTTTAGCCATCTTGTATTTTTATGAACTCAGTGTCCATTTACAGGATGATGTTTGGTTTTTCTTTAATATGGTACCCCTTTCTGTTTTACAGGACTGATGTTAAAATAATCAAGAAAAAGTTCTTTCCTGTCTCCCTGTCCTTATCAGGAACTTCCAATGATTCACTATGCTTGGCACTCACTTCCAATGACTCTGTCATTAAACTCATTCTTTCTTGGTCCCCCATCACTGTATTAATCACCTTGGGCCTTGATTCTTGAAATATTTCCTTACCTCTATTTCTGCTAATCTATAATTTTCTATTATTCCTCAGACTTCTTAAGAGATTTCTTGTGTCTTTCATGGTGCTTCTCTGACCTCCAGTTCTCAAAATAGAAGAAAATTGTGAAGGATCTTTCCCATTCTTTTTAATTTTTTGATATCCAACTTCCATGATTTCCTTCTGTAAGCACTGATTGTGCATGCCTTCTAGATGGGTTGCATCACCATGGCATTGTGAGCCTTTCTATTTTCATTCATTTATTTATGTATTCACTAATCTGCAACACTAAGGATTGAACCCTGAACCTTTTGCCTCCTAGGCAAGCACTATGCATGGGCCCATGTCTGTAGCCCTTAACCACTATTTTCTTAATGCTATCCTTCTATTTCCTGTATACCTTGTCACAGTACCATTTCAAATTCTTAAAAGTAATGTCTCAGGAATAGATTTTTAAACATTTTTCTTCTCACATACTTCCCCAGAGATCTGGGCACATACCGTGTGTGTGTGTGTGTGTGTGTGTGTGTGTGTGTGTGTGTGTGTGTGTTCAGCTGTTGCGTTCAGTGGGTTCATAAATTCTGTCAGTTTATTTTGTCGGTGACTCCCGAACCGCCTGCTCCATCTCTGTTGCAGAAATAGCTTGTCTGTCTTACATTATGAAAAAAGAATCTTATTCAAGTTCCTAAAATGATTTTCCTTAATCATAAATCTTCCCATTGGCATAACCTTCAATTCATTTTACTATTTCCTTTCATAAGCTTACTTATTACTTGAGCTGAACTACAATGTCCCCTGATTGTCTTGAATATTTTCCATTTTTAAATTTCTCTGCCATGGTTGATATATTTTCTGTTTTTTGTTGCTGTTTTGTTTTTCTAGAATAACTCCCCATTCCTTTCTAATAACTTTGTCCTTCATATATTTTATCTTTAGAGTAAAGCCCTGTTATAGTCTCTTAAAAGTGACCATATTTCATCAGTGCTAATATTTTATTCAGTAAAATATTTTATCTGTACACTTTAATTTTTGGCATTTCTGTCTATTTAAACAACATTTTAACTACTTAATTTAACTATGGTCTGCTTGAGTGAAATTTGGTAGCACAAAAGTATTTCTTACCTGTATCTTTTTTTCATTAATTGTTTTTTATTTATTTTTATTTTTTTATTAAGAGATTTTCTATTCATTTTACATACCAACCACAGATCCCCCTCTTCTCTCTCCTCCTGCTCCCCAACCTCTCCCCACTTCCCACCTCCCATTCCTGCCTCCTCCAAGGCAAGGTCTCCCATGGGGAGTCAGCAGAGCCTGGTACATTCAATTGAGGCAGGTCCAAGCCCCTCCTCCCTGCACCAAGACTGCGCAAAGTGTCTCACCATAGGCACTAGGCTCCAAAAAACCTGCTCATGACCTAGAGACAGGTCCCGATCCCACTTCCTGGTCGCCCCCTATACAGCTCAAGCTAAACAACTATCTCGCTTATCCAGAGGGCCTAGTCTAGGACCATGGGGACTCCTCAGCTATTTGTCCACAGTGCATGCATTTCCACTAGTTTAGCTAGTTGTCTCTGTACTTTTTCCAGTCATGAAATTTAAGTCTCTGTAGAAAGAAATTGAAGAAGATATCAGAAAATGGAAAGATCTCCCATGCTCATGGATAGGTAGGATTAACATAGTAAAAATTCTTACTTATATCTAAGCTTTGGGAAAATGCAGTATGTTTAAATACATACTTTATGCCCTTATGCAAAATATAAATTAACTAAAATACTAAATATTATTAAAATATCATTTTAAACAGTACAAAAATATATTAAACACATCCTTGATTAATATAGTCAAATTGTAGTCTTTACGGACTCATTTAGTTCAATGATAAGGAGCAAGAAACTTTATGTGAACCATCACCATATGGTGCTTAAGAAACAAAAATTAGAAGAAAGAATAAAATAGTTAAAAATTAATTGATTTTGAAAACAAGTATTGTGTTATTATCAAGCTGTGTTCTCTACTAATGTCTAGATGAAGGAACAAAAGTTCTGCAGCCAATCACATAAGCCGAGAGAAGAGTCTAACGGAAAACCAGCCTTTCCACCGAGACATCGGGAGGACTGAGGATGTTCTTTAAAAAATATCTCAAATTGTTTTCATGGATAACCTGAAAAGTAAAGGTATATGGGAGGGGAAAGAAAGAGAGGAAGAGAAAAATGGGGAATTGAGAGAGAAAGCAGGAGGGGAGAAGAAAGAGGAGGAAAAGAGAGATAGAGAAAGACAGACAGATAGAGGTGCAACTGATGCTTCATTTCTGCAAGAGGAGTTTTGGGAAGAATACTGACACGGAATCTGTAGTTGCTTGATTTGTGAGCGGGAGTAAGAGAAGCCTCCATGAGTAACTGAGGGACAGCTGAGAACAGAGTTTTACACTCACACTCCACACCCTTCACATTCTCTTCATCCCTACATGGCTACTGACATTCTTTCCTCAGAAAACTTATTTCTGATTCAAAACACATTCCAAAAGATTTTATAGTTACAGGGGTGGGATAGTACATAGTTATTCATAAGAATGTAAAAATTTCTACCTCTTTGAGTTTATCACAAAATTCATCTGAACAACTTAATCATTCTACATTGTATACTTTTATGAAGACATCATATTTTATCCCATAAATATATACAATGATCACTTTTACAAATAAACAAAAGAATGTTTAATGTAAAGAATATAATAAAGTTAACCTGAAACTTCATACAATTCAGAAATATGGGCAACAGTTTGGCTACATGCTTACTAAATATTCAGCTTCAGAAAATGCATTTAAAGCATATTGAGTACATTTATTTATCTAAATTATATGATCCAATGTATAACCATATGACCCAAGCTATGAAACAAAGTACATAAAAAATATATTCCCTTTTAAAAGTTATTACAAACACAAGAAAGCGAACTTTTAGAAATTAAAACTGAACAACCATTTCAAAGTGCTGCCCTAAATGAGAGAAAAAGTAAAAATAAATAAATAAAGCCCACAGGATTAATCTAGGCAGCCCAACATTTTAATAATAGGAGTTCCTGTGAGAGTAAACAAATAAAATAGAAGAGAAATTACCAGAGAAGTACATCATTTCAAGGAGCAGAAATAAACCATGTTTTCAAGATTAACAATGTCTGCTGAGTGCTCCGTTTAATGAATTCTCATGCTGAGACAAAATATAATGAAACTGAGCAACACTGGGGCTGCAAAGAAAAGCTTCTAAAAACCTTCCAGAGAATGAGAAATAAAAAAACAACAACAAAATGCAGGCATTATCAGAATTATTAGTCAAGTGGTGTCAGACTCGAGCAACATGCAATATTTTGGGCTGTGATGGAGCATAGCAATGGGATATGGGGAAAGATAATTTCCAAGACACAATTCTATGCCTAGACTAGAAGTGTAGGGATGGGATAATAACAATTTCTACCTGAATGATCCTAACTTTTACAATTTATATATCCATTAGTAAGTGACTAAAACAGGGACTGGTAATATAGATCAGTTAATAGAACACAATTCCAGCGTACACAGGATCCATAACTGGATTCTACATATCTCAAGAAAAGTCTAAATTTGTATCTAAATCTTTTAAAGTCCTAAAATCAAAAGGAGGTTTGGATAGAATATTTCTTTAGTATTTAATGACAAACACTATGAATTAGTGTTTTCTGCTGCCCCATTAAAATATCATAAAAACAATTAATGGAAAGTGGGTTTATTTTACTGTTGTGGGCAAGTCATAGTAAGACAGCAGGTGGAAAAAGCAGAGAGAGCACAAGCCATATACACTCAGGAAGCAGAGAGAGAAAACAGAACAAACAATGGAGCTTTAATTCTACAAAGTTTGCCTTCATTGACATACTTCCACCAGCAAAGCTTTACCTCCTTAAGGTTTTATAACATCCCCAAACAGTGCCACCACCCAAGGACCCACTGTTCAAATACACACTCTTATTCAAATCAGCACACTTGCTTGTTTTTGAAAGCCACAGTACTAATCTAGTACACATACTCCAGTTACTTATTGCCTAACAGCAAGTGACTCCAAAACTGGGTAATACAAAACAGCCATGTTTATCAAACTTGTGACATCTAAGAAAGTCCAGTGAAGTCAAAGGCCCTCAGCTGTGCATTCTCAGAGCTTCTGAGAGGAAACCAATGCCAAGAGGGGGTTGTCAATAGAAGATTCACCCATATCTGACGAACATTGTTTGCTATTTACAAAGCCATCAGGAGATGCTACTGTTAGGACGCCTACACATGGCCACTCCACAAAGCATAGCCAAGTTGTTCCAAGAGTGAACGTACCAAATAATGAGAATGGCTGCCTTTTGTGAGCAGGCTAGGGATTTACACAGGATCCGTTTCATTGTTATTATATTGGTTCAGATTTAAAAAGGAAAAATACTGAGGCTCAGTACTAATAGTAGAGTAACTATAAGATTATTTTAGGGGACATATTAAGAAAATTATACCAATATAGGTATATATATTTGTATTAAAAGGTCAGAAAGAAATCTATTGTTTGTACACACAATACAAATGACTTCACAAAGAGATAGAAGAGAGGGCAGTTATTGAGGAAAAGACTTTTTGTATATTATTTTCTTTCTTTAAGGCTAGGACATTGATGGTTAGAATTACAGCTGGTACTTTAGATCAGAAGACAAACTGAACATGAAAGAGAGACTAAAATATCTATCAAAGAGAGAAAATATTCACTAACTTTTCAAGAAAAACACTTTTCTAGGCACCAAACAGACAATGTTGAATAAAACATTTAAAAATTCTATTCATGAGTTTATTTTATTGCTTGATATCTCAAAAATTGTCAAATCATACCCACAGATGTGTTCTTAATTAACTTGAAAGGTGTAATACTGAAAAGTAAAAACAATATGATGAATTTGGGGAGGGATATTTTACTTCATTTCAAACATCCTTTATTAATGATGGATTTAAAAGAAATTAATTATTTTTCTAAACTTCATTATGAAAACCTGCAAATAAAAAAGCTCACATGCTGTATATCAGTTTCCTCCAACATTGAAACATTCAATCCTGCAGTAAAGCACCTGAATCCAGAAAGTCCCCCAAACTGACCAGATTCGTTAGGCCCCTCCCTCCCCAGAATAAACAATGGAAACTGCTAAGTGCCATTCTGAGATAAGCATTGCTGCAAAGAAGACTCTCAGACAATAGGAGCAGCAATGATGACCTTGAGATCAGACCAGAAGAAACTACCTGAGCTGCCTAAAGAGGCTCAGCCCAACTAAGTCACTTAGAAATGATCCTCTCCAACCTGTTGAGCTGCCATATCTCTCCAAATATACTGCTCCAAAATAATAGGAAGTAATTTCAAGGACTCATTACTTTTTCTTATGAATTAAAATTCATATAAGTATCATTCTGTATACTATTCATAATAGTATGGTCATTTACATGGTTAGAATTGTCCAGAATAAAACACCTTTTCACTTCAGAAATAAAAGAAAAAAATTGGTGAAGAATAGTCATGACCATCTTTAATCTCCACACTCGGGAGCTTAAGTATGCAAATTTCTATTTATTCAAGATCTGTCTGGTCTACATAGCAATTTCCAGGCCAGTTCAGGCTACATAAAGGACCTTTTCTCAAACAAACAGAAGAGGTAGGGGGACTTTTATTTTAAATGTATAAATACCATGTTTTAATTTGATGTCCCTTTAGCATATATAAATACTCTGTTGTAAACAAAAGATGTCTGGACTAATGAGAAGTTTCAAATTAATCAAAAACTTTTAAATGAATAATAGAGACATTATTTTAATATTAAGGTCACTGTTGTTCTTAAAGAATGTAAGTAATTTGAGTGGTGATCACACAGCTCTGAATTTGAAGGATTAGAGCAGTTGATTTCAGTCACATCCTTTCAGCCAGAAGCTATAATGATCACAGATGCAGGTAGGACCTTGGCTATGTGCAGGATACCCATCTTCTGGAGAATATGTGTGTGTGTGTGTGTGTGTGTGTGTGTGTGTGTGTGTGTGTGTGTGTTTGCATGTGTGTACACCTGTCTCTCTCTCTCTCTCTCTCTCTCTCTCTCTCTCTCTCTCTCTCTCTCTCTCTCTCTCTCTCTCTCTCTCTCTCCCCCCCGCCCCGTGTGTGTGTGTGTGTGTGTGTGTGTGTGTGTGTGTGTGTGTGTGTGTATGTGAATGTGTTGTAAGGGGAGATGGTGAGTATATGCAGAATCCAGAAAAGGATGCTGAGGTTCCTCCCCTATCACTCTGTCTACTCCTTTGAAGAAGTCTATCCTTGAACCTTGGGATTATCTTCTCTTGGCTAGACTGAAAGCCAACAGTCCCCCATGAATCTTCATTTTTGTAAACGTCAGAATCCAAATTAAAAGTTTCATGAAATGCCTAGCTTGTTTATGAATTCTGGGTTCTGAACTCTGGTCCTCATGGCTGCACAAATGCTTTTTTAAAAAAAAACTTTTTCATGAGAATTAGGGTAATCACTGATCTAACTATAGGGGAAGGTAACTTCAGACACCCTCTCCATTATACTCAGGAGCCATAGTTGTCACCCTTGTAGATTCCTGGGGATTTCCCTAGCATCATGTTTCTTCCTAACCCCCTAATGGTTCCCTTTACCAGGATATCTCTCTCTCAGTCTCTTCCTCCAATAGGCCATCTCAGTGCCTCCTGTTCCCTTACATGCCTCCTATCTCTTCTCTTCTACCCACCTCTCCCATTTTACTCAGGAGATCTTAACTATTCCCTTCCTGGGGCCCCCTCCATGTGTGCCCCACTTAGGGTCATACTTTTTACCTAGCTTCCCTGGGGTTGTGAATTGTAGCCTGGTTATCCTTCGTTTTGTGTAATATCCATTTAAGAGTGAGTACATAAGCATGTTTGTCTTTCTGGGTCTGGATTACCTCACTTAGGATGATTATTCCTAGTTCCATCCATTTGCCTACAAATTTCTTGAAACCTGGTAATCAATCTACCTCAAGACCCAGCAATACCACTATTGGACATATACCTACATGCCACAGTCATACCAAAAGGTCACTTGCTCAACCATGTTCATAGCAACTTTATTCCAGAACCTGGAAACAACCCTCAACCAAAAAATGGATAAGGAAAATGTGATACATTTACACAATGGAGTATCACTCAGCAGTAATAAACAACAAGTGTTCTTAAACACTGAACCGCCTCTCCAACTTGGAGGCTTTGCTCTTAAAGAGCAGGTAGCAACCACATAAACTGGATATGAAGCTAAACGTAGAATGTTGCCTGACTCTTCATTGTGGAACATCTTGAGATATTGTCGTACTCATACATTATTTCAAATGATCCTTGGGTGGTTTCAGGGAGTAGTCTGTCATAGGTTGGGCCTATTTGATTTTCATAATTCACTTCCTAGAACAGGGCAGCCTTGCTCAAACATCAAGTCTTGTATAAGTTACAAGAAGGGATTATGAAAGCGTGTATTCTGAGTTAGTAATTAAGGAGCAAGGAGCCCAAATTTGTAGTATGTTTCTAGGAGACATTTTCATTGATAGTTTATAGGGAATAAGCACACATATGCATTTAGCTTAAGTAATAAACAAGAGCAAAAAAGTCAGGCAATATGAATGCAAAGGAAATTGAAAAGAAGGGACACTTTGTTCATTGACAACAATAGAGGTCAAAGGTGAAAAAGGCCTAATAGTACTTTTATTCTTAAAATCTCTAAAAATATTCACTATTACTTCCTTAGGCTTTATTTCCTAATAGTTTTTACATGGTTCTCACATAAGATTAGCTATTGGGTTACAAGTTTGGATAACTAATTTTTAATCTTACAAGCTACATGGTAAATCATTAGTTAAGATTAAAAGTGATGACATCATATAAGCACACAAATACCCTTATGACATATAATCATGATTTAGTTTTCATAATCATATTAATATTTTATTAGTTTATTATGTATTTATATGTAAGAATGTGATCATTTTCACACATTGTAGCAATTATTTAAAACTTATTCCTCAATTTAACATCTAGGTGACATAAAGGAAATAGGTAACCCCAGGTGTTCCAGTTTCCAGAGATAATGTTTACAGAGTGTTGTTGAGATTTTAAATAACATAATACAAATAGTGTCTTGTTGTAAACCTGACTCTTATTATATGTCCATTTTATCTATGATGTGATCAAAATAACATCTTAAAATTTTTCTATTGTTATAATCCTCAAAGTATTTTGAAAAGGGTCATGAGAATATTTATTCTTTAACACCATTTTAGGAAAAACATTGCTTCGAGGATTGACAAGTTTATTTTGTCAAGATATTTTGAGAAATATCTGGTGTTTAAAAAGAATCTCTTACCCTGTGTCTGTTTTATCCTATACAGACTAGTGTCAAGATTATGATTTAATGTCCTCTGTGTAGAGCCATTGTATGGTTTTTATTTTGTACCAAGAGAAAGTAAGACTGACAAATAAAACTATTATATCACATGTGGGCAATAATACCTAGATTTCACAACAAGGCTTAGAAGTTTGTCTATCATATCCTTCTGCCACTGTTGCTTTGAAATTTCATCAAATATTCAAGTCACTCGATGTCTCCTGCTTTTAGTAGCATCGTTTTGTTTGTGATGCAAAATCCTTTTGAACATCTTTCAGTAATGAAAGTTCTACTGGGTTTCCAATCAATGATCCTCAGTTTTAAGCAAACAAATCCCTTGGGATTTTTTTATAAAGTAAATTTCAACTTAATGGGTCTGGAGTGCAGCCTAAAGTCCTGTACTTCTAAACAGCTCCTAGCTGGATGAGACCTCACACTGGAAAAGACATAAAACACTGGGTGGAAGCTTCTAGGGAAATTGGGAATTACATCATTTTTCAACTGGCACCTACTAGTCTCACTTAAATCTAATTGTTCTGTTCCTCAGCTTTTCTAGACACGGTTACAAGCTATAAACTTCTGTTGCAATATTAAATCAGAGCCTATTATTTGTGAAGATACTTTACACATATTTAATACATGTACAATTCCAATTTCAGCTGAAATGAGATCATTTAAAAACACACTGACCACAGTTTTATATGAGGTGACATGGTTAAGCAACACTGGAGACCCTTGCTTCTGGAAAGCAGTGTCAGGTAAGAAAGCTTTGAATTATTCTGTCACAAGAAGCAGACCAGAGGAAAAGACCAACATTGACTGGTGTATTCTAATAGAAGATGTGACTCCAGCCTTCCTCATGTCTTCCATGTTACCCTATCACTATCTTTCTAGACTGCCTTCCTTTACTTTGAGATTTGCCTCCTAAAAGAATAATTGTCCTTATTCCTATAGCAGGACAAAATCAGCTCTTTAATTGCCAATCTCACACTCAGTGCATTTTCACAACAGGCTGTGTCTAATTCAGAATAGAAATTAGGGGTTGAATAAGTAGTCCCAAGCATCAAATACATTCATTTTAATCTAGGCTGTCTTGATTATTATCTATGTTTCCTTACACGTGTGACTAAAAAATCATCCAAATTTTCATTCTAAATTAACGCAAGGAAAGAAAGTTAGATATTTTCATCCAATCATATCATCCTCATGTTGGAAAGCCTGGAAGTTTATATCCTTCTTGATTGAAAATCAATTATATATTGGAACTCATACCTGACACTTTCAACCCATCTCAACATACCTTACAGTGTGTCAAAAACACCAGTTAGCCATATATGAATGATATAGGGTTAAATAAATTATATAGGGCTAACTGATGGTCACAATAGTTCATTAGGCTGCCCACAAGGAAACATTGGGCCTTTCTACCTTATGACCTGTGCTTCCTTCACATCTCCTGCTTTCTGTACCATCTTTGCATGCTATAATGACTTTCTTCATTTCTGCAATATATAAGGCATTTTTCTTTATAGGTGTGCATTTATTTTTTTATTTTATATTTTAATTTAATTTTACATATCAGCCCTGTCCTCTCCCCTCCCACCAACACCCCCCCCCGCCTTCTCCCCAGCCCACCCCCCATTCCCATCTCCTCCAGAGCAAAGACTCCCCTGGAGATTCAGCTCAATGCCACCACTTCATGCCTAGCTATACCTAGGTGTTGTGGCTAGCTTCTCCCTATCATTTAGCCATCATTTGGGTTCCTTTTTATATTAGTTCTTTGTTAATTGTGTACAATATATTTTTTTCATATTCACCTTTCTCCACAAACACCTCTGGGATTCACTACCTTCTCTAAAAATCCTGTGTCCTTTTTAAATAACTCACTGAGTTCAAATTGTTCTGATCATATACTGTTTGATGTGTTACCTTCCCGTAGTGGTTGGCCAAAATCACTCTCCCTCTCCTAGCAGCTGTCAATTGCCAATAGCTTCTAAGACAGGGGTAGGAATTTATATCCACATCCTATCTATATGCCTGATTGTTTTCTCTGGTTTGAGATTTGAAGCAGTCCCAGAATAGAATGACTGGAAGAAACAACAGGATCTGAACACTGGAGCTGGTGTTC